>LQRL01019228.1:0-13864 GCA_001703475.1 Hydroides elegans
GCGGTTTTTCAAGACTTGAGCTTGTACGGGCTAGAACTTTTGAACGGAAGGTCATAGAGACTTTGTTATAGGCTCAAATGAAAGGTCTTGGTCCGTAGATATGCCTTTTGACCATTTCAGTAAAAAAAAAACGCCCGACTGGCCAAAAATAGCGGTTTTCATATAAATATATATTAAATCTACAAAAACCAATACCCCTTCGAGTTTGGGGGCGGTTGGGGCCTGTTCGTGTTTCACAAATACTTTCTTGTGTGACTATAGTGACCCCGTAGTTCCTTTAAGTGCACATGTCCGTGAACATGTACATAATTGGCGTTACAGTATCATAGATTCAAACAAAAAGGTAAGGTGGCTAATTGAGGTTATAATTTAAATGTCAAATGTTGAAATTCAAAACATGAAATAAAGGTAAGATTACTCGTAATGATAATGGAAAATAAAACTGTTCGTGCAATTTGTACGATTTTTTTTGCAATGTGTCCAGTATGGGTATAGCCTTTCGGACTCAACGAATGAAGAATGAATAATATACAAGGGAGCCATGTTCATAAATAGTCATATCCATAGATGATAGAAGTGAGAGGGCGTTTACTATATATATCTATTTTCTATCTGCATACAAAGATTTATTATAAGAATCTATGATCATTATGATAATAATCATGTTTTTATGTATCTCAAATAATTGTGTTTATTCTACATTATTTAGTCATATATGTTTTTAGATTATTCTATTGTATGTTTATAATATTGTATTGTAAAGCGCTTTGGGCAAATTGTTGTAAAGGCGCTATATAAATATCAGTATTATTATAGTATTATTAGTATTATTTATGTCGTTCATTCTTGTTAAAATGTGTTTGGTGGTTAAAATTTGGCTTCTATTTTCAGATTAAAAAGAAGAATTTGATTTAAATATGGAGGATCCAGAGAGTGGGTCGAAGGTAGCTACAACTGTGACGGAGAGTGTGTCTGATCGAAAGGATAAAGTCAAAGAAGCTGGTTACGCTGCTATCAAAGCTGAGTAGGTCATATTTTTTTTCCGAGCTATATAAATGAGCCTTTGACTTATGAAATATGGAGGCTTATAGATGGGAAAAAATCAGAACTTGTTCCCATTTATAAGATGAAAACGTAACACTGTAGTTAGACTAAATCAGGAATTTGCCAGCTGAAAACGTGATCAACAAAATATGGAAATACATGTAATACGAAACAGTTGCATAAATGTTCGTTATATGTATCATCGATTTTTATAATATCGTGTTGTATGTTGCTGGAAATTATTAAGTGTATCAAAGCTAGGTAAAGTAAGAGTTACTCAATCCTGTCATATCCATACCTTGGTTACAGGTTCATTTCGAAAGAGCCGGCAAAGAAAACCGTGAGCAAGTATTTGCCTCAGCATCTGCTTGAACAGGTGCCAGCGAGACTTGAGGGAAAAGCTGCGGTCGACGCTCAAAGGTGAAATTTAGTTGTAATAAATAATGGTCTAAATATCAAATAGTGATGTAATGTTAATTATATCATAAATCACGAGTTTTATCTTTCGTTTTGATAAGGAGGTCGACGCTCAAAGGTTAAATACATTTGTAGTAATATTCATTTAGACTAAATGATAAATATTATATTGATGGAATGATAATAATATCACGAGTTTTATCTGTCGTTGTGACAGGGAGGTCATGACTTAAAAAAAGCACGAAAAATAAAATTTATTGTCTGCGTTTCTTTGGTCGTTTGATTATCGTTTAATTTTGTTTCCATAGAAATGCTGAAACCGGCCACAAGCGATCCGCGAATGACGATGGACCACCCGCCAAAAAGCAAAAGATGAGAGGACGCTTCAAAAACGCGAATCGCGCGAAACCAAAACGCAACTACGCTGAGAAGTTGTGTCCCTCGGTTATTCGAGAGCAGGATTGCACATTCGGTGGCAAATGCAAGTGGGTACCCATTGTCTTATAACTTATAGTCTACTAAATACCATTGTCCTTAATCATAAGACTTCCTTTAAAAGTCCGATGAAAATAAGTGTAAAAATAGGGAAAGGGTGTTTCAGAGGATAGGCGGAGAAGACGCATCCTTGAGACACTCAGCGGAACATTCAGTAAAACGACTTAGATTAATGCAACTGAGCAACATTTTCTTGATGTGTAACGGATCACAACAAGAGTATTTTGTTGATTGTTGAAATATATATTAAATCTATGCTAATGCATGCTTCTTAAAACATACTGCCCCTGACGTAAGAGATATCGAATTTGTAAAACTATACACGAGGAATAGTCAAAACTTCCAGAAGATATTCATGTGATTGCCGTCCTCACTAATAGGGATGGGTCGGTCCGGTACCTAACCGAGGACCGAACGATTACCGTCGGTTCGGTCCGGACCGAAAACCGAAAATCCAAATCTCGGTTCGGTTCGGTCCATTAATTTTTTTTTTCGACTTTTTTTTTAAAGGCGAAATCTGATGCGACTTAAGACTAGTCTAATATCCAAGTCTAATATATAAGCTGTATATGCTTAATGATACAGCAAAGCGTCTAGAGACTTGATTTAGTCGATCCTGATTTAGCGGGAAAGGCTTTGAGAAAAGTAATTGAGAAAAGTGGTGATGAAATTGCAAATCAAGCGATTCCGGCTCTCATCCAATCAAAATAAAGGATTAAAATGATTAACATGATATTTATTATAGACGCCATATTGGAATAAAAATTGATAAAATTAACACGCCATTCCAGCAACAGATGTACCATCTGAGCGTGTGTTCAGTACGGCAGGTGATATTTTGATCGCCTCTAGATCCACACTCAAACCTCATTTAGTTGATATGATGTTTTTTTTTCTCAAAATGTTTCTGAAAAAGAACATGTCAACACACAGGAAAGCTGTGATGTGATATGGAACCAAAGATATAAAGATCGAAATACTAGTTTCAGACATAAGAGTTTTGACAGTGTTGTGTTGTACTCACTTCGATTGGGAAGTGTTTATGTAGATACGTAATAAGAATAAGAACACTTATTGAGTGATGTTCGTTTCAGGTTATGTTGAAGTAAAAATTCGAACATAACTTAGATATTTGATTTTAAATTTTAAGTAAAAAATTATTGTCTTAGTTGGTTGATGTATCAATGAATATCTAATTAAGGAATAAATACTTCTTTTCATGAGTGCAGTGACTTATAACATGATTCCTTTACTATATCCATAATGGATTACACATATATCCGCAACTTATTCAATACGGGTTTTTATACAAAACGGACCGAACCGAAAATACCGGACCGGACCGAACTTTTTCGTGGACCGGACCGGACCGGACCGAGCTCATGGTCGGACCGACCCACCCCTACTCACTAATAGAATTTATAATTTCAAATGCTTTGTTCACACAGGTTTAGCCACGACGTCGACAAATTCCTAGCGGACAACCCACAGCGTACCGAAGGCGAATGCTACGTATTCAACAAGTTCGGCAAATGCACGTTAGGTGTCGCCTGTGTCTTTGCTCGAAGTCATTTATCAAAGGATTTGAAAAACGTTGTCAATCAGGAACTCGTGGATAAGCTGGCATTATTGCCTAAGCCTGTGACCAATGCATTACCGCGGGATGTGGGGAGGAGTTTAAGTAGAAGAAATTATGATTTTAAGCTGAGTGATCGTGTAGTGGAATTGGTTAGAAAGGGGGAAAAACCGGACCCAGTGGAATTCAAAGCGAAACGACCGGAGTGGGTGTTGGCTGCGAAATCGGCGCAAAGTGAGAACGGAGACAATGGAATAAGTGATCTAAATGAGCAAATTTCTTCGCAAAATGCAAACAGTGAACAAAATGAGGTCATTTTAGAGAGCCAACCAACGCAATTAGCTAAATCCACCAGTACTGAAAACGCAAGCTCTGATTCGATTCAGGAAGTATCAAAGTCAACTGATATTGAATCAGCTGAACCTTGTTCGATTGCAGAAATACCAAAGAGTGAACATGGACAAGAGGTTGCAAAAGACATTATATCTGATTCATGCGATAAATCTGATTCAACCACATCGAATGCAGAACTTGATTGTGATATAAATTCGGGGAATGACAACATGAGAGTGCCTTCTGATACACCTGTTCGGTCACTTGACGAAGAGGGGATCAAGCTGAGACCACAAGAAAAGAAAAAGGTGGGCCATGTATGGGTGCATAATCTGACCGATGATATGAAGTAGAAGAAACATAACATTTGAATATTTTCAGGAGCAAAAGTTCCTTATGTTTTGTTTATTGGTCTGATTGAGTTCTTAATGTAGCATCTTTTTCAGATATAGTTTATGACAAACACTATTGCATTACGAATACGAAGGAGATTTTAACAATTATTAAACCATGATGTCGGTCGTATTTTAAGAATAGTTTTCGCTAGATTGATATAGATACATTACAAGCTATCACCCTGTCCCTTAAGCGATGCGTAATATTTTAAATAGTTTTCTTTTCATTGGTTTAATTTAAGATCGAATAAACGATTGACTTAAGGCCCGTGATTGCTATGTCAATCTTTAATATTGATTAGGGTTGATACACTGAATGCATTTCATGATTTTGTATGAATACATCAGAGGGATATGTGTTTGCACTTGTCGGTCTGTCTCTTTGTCTGTTTATAGAGCCCAATAACGAGATGATCGTCATGTGTTTCAACAAGATTTAGATTTAATCAACCTAGCAGAAGACGGTCGAATTCAAGGTTTTAAGTGTATATTTTTTAATCATGAGGTGAACTAATTAGCCAATATATGAAGGCTTGTCATAGACCAGAATATGTTGCTTATTAAAGAGAATACCCATGTCCGTTGTTATATATATCGTATTATATGAAGGGGTGTAAATTAACTCTGTAGTCTGTTGGTCCTCCGGGCTACCAGGTCATGAAATCCAGTAGCCCGACCAAAAATCGATTAGGGCGGATATGTAATGTATGAACTTAAATCAAATGTAGAGTGATAAGAATCTTCTTAGTGGCCAAACGTGGCCCATCGGGCTACCGGGCTACAGTTGATAACCATCCGTGTATAAACAAAACTAAGCTTTATGTTGTAGGTGGATTTTCGAGACAAGCTGTACCTGGCGCCATTGACTACAGTAAGTAAACTTTTTTTCTTATAGTTAATTATTTTAAATTTGATGTTTTTATACGACAAATGTTTTGGTTGTTGAGCTATCTGTATCATTCAGACACAGATAGTCTGGAAACATTAACTCCGGGGTCGATTAGAATTCGGTCCAACCGTTAATTTCTGGCGGACCGATATCGATTTTGCCATTTCTATTTATTTGGATAATTCGTATCGATGCAAATCTTATGGACTATGAACCCATCTAGCATATTTCATAAAAATGTTCGGTTTGGATTTTTGTTTTGTTTTCTATTGTTCCTTACATGCTTAGTTTTCTAGCCCACTTTTTAAAAATGGTTAATACCAATAGATTTTAAAAGAATGAATAACAACCATTCAGGAGGCTTCTTTTATTACATGAAAATAATTTATAATGCAATATAAACAAGGCCTCGTAAATACGGCACTTGACATATTTCGTTATCGCAGTTGCAGGATTTTTACAACAGGCACATAAAATCGCAGAAAAAATAATTCGCAACATGATTTTTGTACTAAAACATGTATGTGATGAGAGTGCTAAATGTGCACCTTTGATTGCATACATGTATATATTTATATTTAGTTTTTCATAAGCAATAACAAAAACGTGTAAAAATGTTTTGCTGAAATGCATTGCAACAACAAACAACATGAAAAACATTGGTTAAACTTCAATAAATTGAAATTTAGGGATCTACTTACACACTCCTCAATTTAATCAATTACATATTTGACTGTTAAAACATCGTTATATGCATTACTGATATTATGAATGTACATATTAATCAAGAACATGTAAGCGCCAACGATACTCCTGTCATTACGCTCATAAGTAAAACCCAATTTCCTATTTTTAGAATGACTTATCCGTTTGATATTAGATAGCCTGTTAGTTATTTAAGAGCCTAAACAACATATACCGATATGTTTAAGAATATGCGGTATATTGTCAGGATAAGGGTTACAGTTGACGCATTGACTAAACATTTTGCGTTTTTCACATATTTTAACTCAATCGTTGGTTAAACACATACCTCCTTATCAAATTACCAACATGAATAACATCTGAATAACATATGAAATACCAATTAGATATAAAAAATAGTTACTTAAAATAAGCATTTAAACATTTATTCTCACTTACTTTATATAAAACGAAAACAATGTAAACAACAACAATAGTACAATAGTAACAATAGTATTATGTACAATAGTAACAATATTATTATGTACCCTTATAAATGTATTTAGATCCTTTAATAATGTGCAAAAGAATAAGTTATTGTGAAGTGAATCAAAATTTGATGTACTTAGAATCGATTTCAGGATTAAACCATGATTTTTTTTCCACGAAACACTCGAATCCTTCAAGCATTCCGATAGCTTGCATATTTTCATTTTGCCCCAATCACACATTACAAATTAATCTTATCAATAACCATAACACTTAACATATATTTATAATCAATAAAGCGATTGCAAGATGATATGTGTGCATGTTTCGAAAATTTCATAATGCATGTACTCGAAAAATATGTCTTTCAGTACATATGATAAAAAAGCAAAGAATCCATAACTTATGGATTCTAAGATAAGTGAAAGTGAATCCATAACTTATGGATTCTAAGATAAGTGAAAGTGAAAGTTCCGTCATCCTTTTTCTATTTAGCAGGTTTAAGAAACAACTTTAACAATTGCTAACGTAACATTGTTTTTTTATTGTGAGATGTGTTTTTGTTTAGCTAGAAAAATTACCAAAATGCTTGGCCCTTGAACTTGTAAGTTCTGCAGTTGATATCGTTCAGGTTCATGCGTTACGGTATTGATATATTTGTACGCGATCAACTATAAGTCAGTCTAGGTAAAAGCGTTGGTAAGATGTGTCATTTGTTTGGATCCAAAACGAATTTCCTTGTCCTGGCGTAACACATTTCACACCCTCGCCTTTGATTTGAATATTTGCTCTTTTCAAAGTGTTTTCGTTCGGATTCAAAACATACAAAAATTGTTCACCTCGGGAACAAACCAAAATATTGCCTTTTTCGTCTCTACCACAGAGGAGTGACCTATAAACAACGAACCCTTGCGCTGAATTTTGTCCCAGCAGAAGTTTCGTCCGTTCGCCCTTTATGTTGTATTGGTGGATCTCTCTGGATTCGTAAATGCTGAGATATATATGACCACCAAACACCAAAATAGTATCACTGTCACGTGCTTGAGTTTCGTTCTCGATGGGAAGTTCAATTTCAGAACCCTTTTTAAAGGAATAAAAAGAGTCCGAAAAGGTATACGAAATCACCATGCGTCGTCCAAAATCTAACGCATAGAGGGTTCCGCTTTCCAAACACATTGAGTTGCAGTAAAACGCTCCCATTTTGTTGTAATAATGGTATGGGAGCCGAAAGAGGACAATGCCTTTTGCGGTCGATAAGACAAATACGCTTGGTGCTAACCTAATCAGACATCGTGGAGACGTTATTCCATTTAGAGTCACTTTTTCGAGAAGATCACCTTTATCATCAAACCTCCATAAGGTGTTCCTCTTGTAGCTCATTAGACATAGATCGTTGTCAAAAACAAACATATTGGGTATGTTTTCAATAGCTTCGGAAAGAGTGATCATGTCCTCTTGTTGTATTCGTCCCGAACATAACTTGATTAGATCGAAATTGAAGATATCAGAATCTTTGAATTTAGCTTTTTCATAAATGGAAATGGAAGATTTATCCTCGGTTGTTTTGTTGATCGGGATATTGTTGGCCTTTATGGCGGCATATGACAGTTTAGCCTTCAGTTCGTCTTGCAAATCGTTAAGCTTGTTACGTGAATTATGATCTGATTGTTTCTGTGTCAATGTTCCTATCATATTTCCAGGTAATTCCGTCGCTGATATGAAAGACAAATCAAGATGAGGTAAATCCCTGTCGAGAGAAAGTACGTCCCTTTCTTGTACTGCCTTTGATAATTTATCTCTTAAATCGCCTTGAATTGAAGACAATAAACAAGCTCCTGACGCTGTGTTTAGCGTCCCATCGACCCAAGATAGAAGCTGTGTGTTTTCTTTGGCAGAGTTTTCTTGGTTGTTGATTAGCTCGTCTGCTTTGGATATTGTCGTTTCTAATAGCTTCTCAAAGACTCTATCAATGGCATCTTTTTCTCGATCAAGAGATTGTATTCTTTGATGGAAAGTACGTTCACCACACTTTGTTAACTCGTCCAGTGATTTATCTATTTGTGATCGGTTCACTGCGATTTCAGTAAAATCGTCTTGTGCAGTTTGAATATTTATCTTTAGCTGGCCCTTGGTTGTTAATGCTTTCTCTTTGGCCTTTTGTACAGCAACTTCCATTGGGTCGCAGGGATGGTCATTATGACTCTGTATTTTGCAAGTAACACAAAGTACGACCTTGCATTCTGTGCAATACATTTCTATTAATTTATTGGGATGCGACTTACAAAACAATAACTTATCAATGACCAGATCACATTGCCCCTGCTTGATTTCAATACATTTATGCACTTTCAAAAGTTCAAATTTGTCATGAAATTGTTTACATTTGACACACATATCATCTTTGCAATCGAAACAACGAAATTTAACTTGCTCTTTCCCACATTTGGAACAAACTAAATCCTTCCCATCCGAAGCAGTCTTATACAGTTCTATCAAATCGTTTTGCAATGGCGTGATTTTATCAATTCGTGATGTATCAGAAATTGTGTTACATATGGAACACCTATAACCAATATTGTCACTTTCTAAAACGCATGATTCTAACCCAGATATACAGACGGCACAGAACAAGTGCAAGCAGGTAAATCTCTGAAGGTTTGAAACTGATTTGTTACAGCGGGCACACGATGCAATGCTTTTCAAAGATAGATGTGGCTTGGGCACTGCCTTGGCCATCTTCAACTGTGAAATGAATTTGCAAAGATTAACGTTTATAAGATTAATTCCCTATGTATAAGCTAATTGAATATTGAAGCAAATTTTATATTGAAGCCTTAATAGACCAGAGTTTTTTTTCGAAATGTTTAGTCGCACAGTTTATATAAGAATATAGAATGGTGTTTTATTTTATCATGCATTGTCTTAAATCTGTTTTCGTTCTTATCCAGATGAGATGCTTGTTTTGTGCAATGCAAAACTTTGTGAATTCATTTAATCGAGCTATGCTTACTGTCTGAATACTATTTGTTCGTGTGTCTAGTATGAATAATGATGACGAACTCAATGAGCTCATTAAAATGTGTCCTGATGAATCAACCTGACATAGTTTTATATTGTTTAATGTTTGTCCTTTCGGTTGAACGCAAGATGAATTAATAGTTGCGAGGAGTGTTCCATTTATGTCGTATTGTTCTATTACATGAGCGTTGAATACGGAAAGGTAAATTCGTTCAGATGCCACCTGTATGGTATCTTGATGGGGCTGGTCCTGATGACAACCTCCTTTTAGTGCAATAGATGTATCTTTCGTCCAAAGTATATTTGACTGATCGGCACTGTAAATCACTACTTTTCGATGTGTATGGTTGAAGGCAAAAAGCTTTCCATCATGATAACAAATTGAAAAACAAGTCAGCTTCCCAAGTTCTCTTGGGACAGAGTTTTCTATGTGTAAGACATAAATACCTGAATGCGCTGCTATCGCAACCTCCTTGCCATTACTAATGGGTATGATTGACCTCGGAACGCTTATAGAACTTATCTTTCGTGCTTCAATAAGTTTTCCGTCCAATGAGTATCTTCTGAGTTGAGCTGTGTTTGACATTAGCAAGATATAATCTGCTATGATACAAAAGCTTTGAATACAATGCCCGAGCTTCTCTAGCTGGAGAGTATCGTCACATGTTACATTCCCAGTCTGCAGTGATGTGAAGTCAAATGTACCATGATGTTTTGCATCCTCGATAACCGTTTGTAGCTGGCTATTATTGGAATAAAATGTACCCAAAATTGAACATTTGTCTTGTTTTGTCTCTTTAAACTCCATCGTCAAACCTGTTAACTCTGTTTTGCTTTTGGTCAACTTGTCAAGTGAGTTTTTCGGATCGATTACTTTGAAGAGATCTCTTTCAAATTTGTCCAGTTGGCATTCTCCTGATGTGTACTTTAGGATACCATCGACCCATGCTAAGTGCTGTTTTTGTTCCAAAATATAGTTGTCTAAGTCGTTGGTCCTCTTGTGCATATCTTCGCTTTTTCTCTCCTTTACATCTCGGATCGTGGCTAACAAAGCCTCACGCTCTTTTTCTAAACGTCTCTTCTTGCCGTCGAAGGCATTCTGAATGACTTGTCTCAATCTCGTAATCGATTGCGCTATGTCGAGTTTTCTAGATGTAATTTTCTCGCCAGCAGTTGTAGCATCGTCAATTTTCTGCTTGAGTTGTTCTTGTTGCTTTTGAATCTGTGGAATAAGCCTGCCCAAAACATCATCAATCGTCTCGCTTGGATGACCGTCATGTTTGATTACTTTGCACATTACGCATACCGGAACATTGCACTGTTTACAATGTAGTTCAATTGGTTTGTCCGTGTGCTCACTACAAAAGACGAGCTTATCTATGTACGGAACAGTGGATTTGTCATCTAACTCTACACATTTATGGACTTTCATGAGTTCGAACCGATCGTGAAATTCTTTACAAGATGCGCACATATCATCTTTACAATTTAAACATCGATGTGTTGCTTTCTCAACTTTACATTTGGAACAAGTTTTGGTTCCCGAGTTACTCATTACCATATCGTAAATTTCTAACATGTCATTTAGTAGAAAAACATTGATCTTGATATCGTCATGTTTGCTAAACGTCCGACACACAGGGCATACATAACCTGTCTTGCCATTCTGCGACGATTGTTTCATTTGATCTAGGCATGGTTTGCAGAAAGTATGCAAACACGTAAAAGTGCTTGGTTTTTCCAGTAATTTGAAACATATGCAACAAGTGACAATGTCCTTTAATTTCGATGCTACGTCTGTATTTGCTGATGAGGCTGCCATTATGTCTTGGTTTTGGTGCCTTCAAGCTATCAAACAGAGTGTTTTATATACTCTGTTGGTTACTATAAAACTATAATCTAGTATCTCCTTATTGAAAGGTTATTCATCTGTTTTTCTTGAAAATATATCTACATTATTTGCAATTAAATTCTGATCCCTAATTAGTTACTACTATGATTAATGTATGATATTTGATATATAACTAAATTTAAAATGATGCAAAATGAACAAATACATCCATCAACTATTTAAACATCGTTATGTAATCGTATATAAACTTTTTATTATTTTAAGAAAATATGAAATGTACCTGTAGTTTAAGAGCAATCCACACAAAAATGTTTTAGTTGGTTTGGTATCCGCGGGTAGTGGGATAGTTTTCTGAAACAAAGAACAGCGCTTTTCATTTGTACATACGATTCAAATGTAAAAATGTAATGATATCCTTTTATATTAGTAAAGATACCATCTCAATGAATGAAACAGAATTTCAATGGGAATGTATCTATGTTATATTAATACTATTAATTATTACTTGAGGCGCCGTTTTGTATCAGTAGCTTCTTGATATTAGGGAAAAAATGCCTGAACATTCCATGCACGTCGAAGATATACTCCTTGTTTGAGTAATCATGCAAGGACAAAATGTATCCTGAAATCAAAGCATCATCAATTTAAATTTAAGATAAAGTACAATTTTCCTGTGTTTTAAATATATTTTAAATATCAAACTGAATATTACAAAAAATACAAATAAATGTATTTTTATACTGAATTATTCGTAATATTAAAGTTTCGTATTCGCAATCTGTTCAAATACTATTGTTCACGTGTGTTTTGAATACCAATTAACTTTACTCGAAATGTGTGCGATGTGTTGCATATTCAATAGTTGTTGGACATCTCCGAAAACTTATTAGGGTTTTTACAGTTTTTGTTTTGTCACTAGTTGCATTAAGGTTCTATCTATCATGCATACACACCCATGTTTGATCGGAAATCGAAGTGGAAACATGTGCCACTTATTTAAAATCGCATTTGTGGACCGTATTTAAGCCAGTCATTCTGTTGCATCTCGGGAAATAATTGCATATACGTTTTTATATTGCTGTATATTTCTTATTTATTGACAATTGAATTTAATATATTGCGAATATGGGTTGGAATTTGGACCATTCATCATATTGATATTGAGTTGTTCAAGATACGTTTACTAATACATACATATTGTTTGGGTCATGTTTTGGTTCCTTTATTGTTTCTATTAATTTTTATTCTTGATTCGATCGTTAATCTGATTGCAGCCTAATCGATAATATTATAATTTACTTTGGTTTGAAACTTTGCGTTTAACGGACTATTTTACTAAAACTAATGTTATGTACTCACTTGAAATGTATGTTGTTGCCTCAGGAATCCTCAAATATATTAATGCTATTCGCTAACCAAAATCAATCAACATTGGCAATTGTACTATAGTTGAATATATAAATGCATATTTATAGTTTACTTTTGACACCAGATATTTATACAGGATCCATCCCCATTTTCACAATTGTGATTTAAAATCGAAAAATGAATACACGCTTAACATGTGATGAAAGCGCTATATTGGCCTTTATTCAGAAGTCGTGCACTTGCAAAATATCCTTAAACACGACGTTTATTTTCAACGCCCCTCATTTAGACATCGATGACCTTAATGTTGTGAGTTGCACAAGATTGCTCGTTGTTCTCAGCATAGATAAAGATAATACCTGTAAACATCAACTCATATCGGTGGGAGACAATAGATAAAATTAATCTCTATTGTATTGATTGCTGCAGAAATTCGAATGAAGTAGAAGTTACAAGTGAAATAATACAACGACTTATGAAATAACCGAGGTTTACAATATTGCTTCCAACAACGATTGACCATATGTATCTCAAGAATTCTTTCGTGTGCCTTTCTTCGCACTATAAAAGTATCGAGATGTTATAAGAATAATAATCGATGTTATAACCAACACCTAATGACTTCTATAGTTTTAAGCTCTTTTGAATGCATATTTCTCCAGGGATTTCAAATACAACTATTACTGAAATTATAACATATGTGCTTTATTATAAGAAAATGTGATCAAACAGGATGAAAAACGTTTCTTTATATACTTCATAAGCGGTTAAGTAAAAACTGCAGTTAACCGTATAACGTGTTTGTGTATTTTACAGTGCACTTATAAGTGCATTTAAGTGTTGTGTTTCAAATTACCAACCCTGATAAGAATAATGGTACTTAACACTTATGTCGAGTTACATGCAGTTATATCACTTGAGGGATTGCGACCACATAGATTTTTGAGAACACTGACCTTGTTATCACAATACTGATAAATGGGAGAATATCAGCGACTTATACTTTAACCTTATCAATTATCTTATCAAACAAATATTCATTAACTATGAAATAAATTTACATTAATGTCGTTCATATGTGATCGGTTTATTATTGATGCTCCCTTACTGTGCAAAACTCAATATATAACATTAAATGTCACACTATTTATGCATTTTATCCAATATACATTATACAATAGATTTTATGTACATTTTACTTTGCTTATTTTAAACGACTATAATGTAGATAGAACTATCGAGCCTGTCATAAAATTATACCTATCGATTAAGCTTATAGATGATATGTGTGCAACTGTAAGGTA
>LQRL01019235.1:0-14802 GCA_001703475.1 Hydroides elegans
TGCCATATATAAAAGAGATAAGAAAATTATATGTTATAGTTTTAGATGTATCAAATAAAACCTAAAAACTTAACACAATATAGATTTCGGAAATTGCTCTGATTTATAGGTTATAGGATTTATAGGTCACTTGATAAATACAGATAATATATATAATCATAATTTTAAAATGATCAAGTCAAAGCAACTATTAGGCTTGAAATTGTTCCGTTTGGCGACGTCATATTTATGTTAAGCGTTGCATTCATTTTTTAGCAATGTATAATCATGCCGGTTGACAAATCTTCTTCTGAATATGTTCAATTTGTTAACATCTATCCATTGAATATTTATATATGAACAGGCCGACTGTGCGGTGTTGATCATCGCGTCTGGAACGGGTGAATTCGAAGCTGGTGTGTAGAACATTTAAACTTTGTATTTTAAAGGCAAATAATAAATGCATTATTTGATTAAAATATGTTGTATCCATAATGTAAATATATATTTATCAATCAGTGATGCATTTTGAAATATAATGGACGATATTTATTAAAAATAATTCATATCTGGCAGTGGCTAAATAGGGAAATATTGAACGAATAATTAATTTCGTTTGAATTTCCAAGGCAAAATAAGGGTATGAATTACTGATGGAATAATCAATGATTAGTGTAAACATAGAAATGTGTTGTAAACTTTACAATCAAACTTGCACTAAACAATATGCGAAAAACCAAATATCATGAAAATGATAACACAAAAAAACAAAATCAGCCATCTCCTGTGTTTGTTGTCTTCTTGTGGCATAAACTGCACAGGATTCGAATATCTACTTCGGTAAAAGGATGCAGTAGCAATTGATTTTATGATAAAACGAACTAAGAAAGGGTGCGAACTTAAGGGAGCTATACATTTTAAGATGTTGAAGCATTGACACGCTTTAAGGTGTCTATAATGTATAAAGACTTGTGTAAGTAGACAAATCGGTCTATGAAATTGAAAATGAAACATACACTGGTAGACGACGAATCTTACATAAAAATAGTGTAGCTAGGGTATTTTGATGTTCTCTGAAACAAGTGATATCAGCCTCTCTGTATCTAAATGCTAAATTTCAATTGTTCAATTGATTGATTAAATGTTTAACTGATTGATTGATTGTTTAATTGATTGTTTGATTGTTTAATTGATTAAACCTTGATTTTGTCAGGTATCAGCAAAAACGGCCAGACTCGTGAGCACGCCCTTTTAGCCTTCACTCTTGGAGTCAAACAGCTGATCGTTGCAGCCAATAAGATGGATAGCACAGAGCCAAAGTATAGTGAGGAAAGATTCAACGAAATCAAAAAAGAAGTAGAGTCTTTTATCAAAAAGGTAGGCAATAGAAGGGAAATCTAGATTATTAATCACAAAATCGCACTTTTGCTGGAATTTCATTATATATTTGTGTGATAAGGCCATTTATTATTTTGATATTTATTCCAATTATAGGTACACTATTCCTCTCTTTATATACAAATGAAAATTTAAAATATCTTGAAATATATTTTACCTCCGGCTAGATTCGTACTCATGGGTTGCTTATACTCGTTACCTCGGTTTAATAATCATTTTTAAAATTGGATTGATTAATGCATCTATACTTTATATAATAACGAAAAATCGTTTGTAAATAGCTTTTACTATGTTACCGAGAGAACGTAGCTATATAAATGATACTTAATGCAAGTTGATCAGTTGAATGTATCTTTTGATGTTTTAAAAAAATGTATCCTTTACTAACAACAAGCTCTATTGATAAATTTAAAGTTTGATATCTATCGATTTTGTTCAACATTTAGCTTCATTTCAAATCAACAGTAATTGACGTGATTCATTCTTATTCAACTGAGTACTTAAATTAGCAATCAAATAGACAATAGAACCAAAAGCCGGTTACTTAGCAACGCATTTGTGATTGACGTGTGACACGTTGGCCTTTCAAGTTCAATGCATTACATAACAATGATTGGATTCGGAAAAATAATGGGACGTTTACTGCTATTGAATTGATCGCATATCTATAAACTATTTTTTAAATTTTCTATATTGCTTGACATTGTTTTCATTAAAAAATATTTTTGTCGAATTTAAATACCAATTAATGATGTAATAAAGTAACATAAATATGTGTCGTGGACACATAAATCATATGGAGTTTTGCTCTGTGATGATCCTAAAATAGTTTGCAGGTTATGATATAAAATTAAATTTCTATCGCGTCATTCAACGTCAGAACAAACATGATTAATAAACCGAGGGAGCGAGAATAGGCATATTGTGTATTTTAAAATGGTCATATCTTAACAATCCTGATCATCTTTAAAAGTAATGAATGTGGTAAGGATGCGAGATAATATACCTATAAATATGCTCACTTTCAAATTTTAAGTAGCATTGTATCATTATATATTTTCTAGATGAAACCCGGAAAAGAGGGTTTTTGTGATAAATAATCTAGGGAGCACGTCTAGACACTGTTGTTAAAAAGATATTTGTTTGATTATGGGAATTCTTTATGAAGATTCAGGATGTTTAGATGTTTATCACACGATTGGAGTCGGTGTGAATGAACGATACAAAGTAATATTAGGCACAAAACCTATTCATAATGTTTAAAATAAGTATTTCAATAAAATAATACGAAAAAATATATAAATTTATATGCCTCTTTAGAAAAAGTAGATCAGGCATTTCTACAGTTCAATACAAACTGATTATGGAACATAGTAGCACTAATTGAATAACAATTACTGAAGCGCCTTGCAATTACTAAGAGTGACAAAATTGTAAACATGCATGACCACGTTATGACAAAAACGGACATAACAGCGATACTTTAAGCGGTGCATTATGGATTTTGAAGTAGTGAAAGGGCACTTTATGATAACTAAACATACTAAAAAGACTTTTAGAGTACATAATGGTAATACTATTAGCGGTTAATATTATCAACAATACTTATAGCGGCAATTATAACAATTATAATGGAACAGTGTAACAACTATAACAATTATCATGGAACATTTTAAAATACATAACTAAAAAATGACAAGCATTTATAATACTGTTTGAATAGAAATGTTTTCAAAGAGCGCTTAAACGAATCGAGACTAGCACTGTTTCTGATAGAATAGGGATATGAGTTCCAAAGGGTAGGACCAGAAACACGAAAGGAACGTTCACCACGTTCACGGTTTTTGCTGCGCGGTACGAGAAGTTGGCGATTGTCAAATCCACGCAGGTGGCGGGCGGGCTGGGGTCGCAATGAAACAAGGTCAGCTATATATTTTGGAGCAGAATCCTCAAGAAATTTGAAGTCCAAAGCCAGAATCTTATATTTTGACCGTTCCGCTATCGATAACCAGTGTAGATCCTTCTGGATATTTGTGATACTGATGTCGCGATTATGCCCAATCCTTTATTTATTTTACGGGCAGCATCATTCATCACTAGTTGTAGACTATGAATCATGTGATTCGGTAGACCATGGTAGACGCTGTTACAGTAGTCTAGTCTAAAAATAACTAGAGCATGTACTATCATTTTTGCATCGTTCTCCGCTAGAAATGGCCTTATCTGCTTAATCCAACTGATATAGTAGTAGCACAACCTACGAATGTTAGAGACATGGGCTTGCATATCTAGATGTATGTCCACCGTCACACCTAAGTTGCGTACGCTACCCGAACATTCGATGGCGCCATCCTCTAGATTAAGCACACTTTCGGCCACTTTGCTCGTATTTTGCTTGAATGACCACCAACAATTCATATTCATTCATGTTAGTATACCTATATGGTATACGATAACGATTTAACGTATACGAAAAAGAATTTGTATACACAAGAGTGACCTATTGCAGTTCACGGGTTGATATCAAGCCGGTGTTTTGCGTTTCAGAAAAAACATGTTTCTCATCATTTTATAAACATTTACATCTGAACATTATTAATATCAAATTCCTTAACAATAATATGTTTAAAAACCTTTATTGTATCTGGAAGAACTACCGCAGTGCTCAAGCCTTAATCAAGCACTGTTTTGTGCTAACACCGCGAATTACAACTAGCAAATAGACCATGTCTTATAGTATATGCTGCATATATATACATCAAAGATTTTTACTAAATTTGTTTCAGGTAGGTTATAACCGTAAAACTGTTCGATTTCGGCCAATCTCGTGTTGGATATTTCAATTCAAGATACACTTTTTCAATAATTTGTTTCAATAAATATTTCTAAATTGCAAGTCAATAATTTGTTTCAGGTTGGCTACAATTCTAAAGCTGTTCCATTCGTACCTATCTCCGGTTGGCATGGTGATAATATGCTTGAACCATCTGAAAACATGAAATGGTTCAAAGGATGGGAAATCGAACGCAAAGAGGGAAAAGCCAAGGGTAAAACTCTCTTTGATGCACTTGATGAAATTTTGCCACCAAAACGCCCTACCGACAAGCCCCTGCGTTTGCCACTGCAAGACGTCTACAAGATCGGAGGTATGAGTGTTTATTTTACACACCATTTTGTGCAAATTAAGAATGTAGGGTGCCCATATAGCCAAAAAATAATATATGGTTATATAGGTATGTTTATGTAAGCTTTTTGTTAACAATACCTTGGCATTCATGATCCATTATATGTTATTAAAAGGACTGTTAACACGTCGGCTTTAGTACACGGTAAACTCCGTAGACAGAAACAGTGTATAAAACCCTCGGCTGTGCTTTGGACATGTACAATAGTTTAGTTAGTTGATTGGCACCGAACTTTAACTTATTCTTTTACACAATTCTAAATGTTTTCTAAATTTTGTTTTTTATTGCAGACATTTAATCAACATGTGTTCAATATTGTGCATTTGCTTATACCCAAATTCAAGGCTGCAACAGCTGTAAACGAGTTGAAGTAACATTTCTGATAATATTTATGTTTACACTTCAAAGTATCGTAACAGTGTCTGATGATCGAGTATAAACTCATAACATCATGCTAAGAGTCGGGTTGCACACCATTTCATTTACTAAATCAATAATCATAAAGGGTTTGATTCTTTCTAGTTATCGGTACAGTACCTTATGGTCGCGAGGAAACTGACAACTTTAACCTGACTGTGATTTCACTCACCTTTTTAATTTCATTTATCAATAGAGATACTTTTGATTCCTTCCAGTTATCGGAACAGTGCATGTAGAAACTGTTGCGTAGAACCTGGCATCATTATTCACGATGGCATTTACACACCATTTTATTGACAACTAAATAAACTTTATGTTTGGTTGTTTCCAAGTATCTTAACCCCGGTTTCGTATATTCTTTGCTTCATTCTAGGAATCGGAACAGCGCCTGTTGGTCGGGTCGAAACTGGCATCATCATTCACGATGTCGTTTTATACACCATTTTATTAACAACTAAATATACTTTATCTTTGGTTCTTTCAAAGTATCTTAACAGGTTTCTCGGGTAGCGCATAAACAAAATAAAATCCGGTTTCGTATATTATTTGCTTCATTCTAGGAATCGGAACAGTGCCTGTCGGTCGTGTCGAAACTGGTATCCTTAAACCGACTTTGATTTCACACATCATTTCATTTTCATTTAGTCAATAGAGATAACGTTTGATTTTCTAAAGGTATCGGAACAGTGCCCGTTGGTTGAGTCGAAACTGGCATCATTATTCACGATGTCGTTTTGCACACCATTTTATTGGCAACTAAATAAACTTCATGGGAATCTTCTAGGAATAGGAACAGTGCCTGTTGGTCGGGTCGAAACTGGTATCCTTAAACCGGGTGCGGTCGTCACTTTTGCTCCTTCTCAATTGACGACGGAAGTCAAGTCAGTAGAAATGCATCATACTGCACTTGATGAAGCAATTCCAGGTATTTTGCATATTATAACGAAACCAAAAGAAATACTTTATATAAAAGATTCTGTGTATATGTAGTAGTTCATTCTATGTGTATTTATAATGTATAGTAATTGATGCCTTAATATACGAAAAATTATATCTTGTTAAATATAATCAATTGTTTCACCAAACAAATTTCAATAAAGCAACAAATGGACAAACGTGTTTGAAATGTATGCAATCTATTCATCTATATTCGTCTTAAGTATACTGTTTTTTAATATAAGTGTATAAATCTCCGAATAAATCTTAATCATATTTCTCTTGAATAGTGATGTTATTTAATGTATCATCCTAACATATCTTTAATAATCTAAGTGTTAAAATAATTGTATTAAGCATCGTTGAATCACTGAAAGACCCAACCATATATCATAGCAATATAAACCTATCCCCAATTGAATGTTATTTGTTTTGTCTTTCTCTAGGTGACAACGTCGGATTCAATGTGAAAAACATTTCCGTCAAAGACATCAGGCGTGGAAATGTCGCGGGTGACTCCAAAAATGACCCACCGAAAGAAGCTGCTAATTTTGAATCTCAGGTATAGTGCGGACATTCTAAAATTAGGGAATAAATAAGTTCTGAGTTTAGGGCGCTTCATCGTTAAGCCAGGAGATATGAAAACAGCATTTTAATTGAATTTATAAGTGTATCTGTTTTCAAATGAAAGAACAATCGGAGACTTCCCCTGTGCTCCTAGCGTCCAATGAACAGCTTAACCATAACTGAATTGAAGAGCTTAGCTCATAAACATGTTTAGTGCAAAAAAAACATGTTTTTTAGTTGAAGACATCATCTTTTTCTTTGAAATATGTACTTACATTCCTATAAATATCAAAGTCATTCGGCAAACATATATTCATAACTTGAATACTAAGATATTAAAATTTAAGAAGTATATCAAATATTTTTTTTAAAGTGAAACTCAAATTAAAAGGCTACTTTTTGTGCTTTGAGTTATAAATTGTAATAAACACATTCAACTTGTCATATCCATGCAAAGTGAATATGTTTTGCGCATTAACATGTCTTTTGAGACAGAAAAGCGGAATGCATATATCTTAAAGCAAAATATTTAAAACTTCATTGTGCACAAAGAAGTACTTTGCCCTAAGCATGTGACAATTTACTGCAAAAAAATAAGTAAGTCGTAAAGTTTTTTTCTCAAAAACCGAGATTTTACACTGAACAGATTTATGTTCCAAGCTTTTCATTTATTATTGTATAGGTCATTGTGCTGAACCACCCAGGAAATATTTGCAAGGGCTATGCGCCGGTTCTGGATTGCCACACGGCGCACATCGCTTGCAGATTTGAAGAGCTCAAGCAAAAGATTGACCGACGCAGCGGCAAGGTGCTTGAGGAAAATCCGGAAAAGGTGAAATCTGGAGATGCAGCAATAGTCGTAATGATACCAAGTAAGTTATTTCAGTTTTAAAAGCAAAAAAACGCATAAATTTTGCGTGAACATAGGAGATAAATTGTTTTGCATTTATACAAATATTGCTTTCGAGAATATCGGTTTTTGATCTTATTTGAAAACAGTAGAAAGTCATATTTTCAGAAAGAAATTTAAAACGTTCTTGGCTCAAAAGCTTATCCATAGGTTCACAGTTACAATTTAAATAAGTACGTTATTGTATGTGTTTAGACGTTTTGCATAAAATGTAATAAGCGCATATAAATAATTAATAATAGATATATAAATAAATCAGATTTTCTTGAACGTTTTTTCTTGGAAACGTCCGTGGCCGATCAGGCAAAGCAATGACTTGGAGAAGGTGTACTTATTTGGACTTATTAGTGCTTTTGAGTACTTATCCTGATTGAACATATAACAATTTAGTTACATGGAAAGTTTTTGTCCTTTTTCCTTAACAAATTCTGCCGTTTCATGCAGCTCATGTGGGAAACTAAAAACGCGGCTAGTTGTTTAGAGCATCGAGGTTTTAGGATCGTGTTTTTAAGATAACACTCAGAAATAAACATTTAAAACCTATGTTTGTTACGAAGAAAGCAACAAAAAAGATTCCGTTGTTTCCAAGCTCTAATTTAAAAGTCATCCAGATGATGCAGCAGTGTATAGTTTGGTTAAACGTGACGGAGATTTTTTTAATTTGTACTGAAACCAATGTATACATAAGAATTCATTTTAATGTATATGACAAGAATATTTTACTTGTTATTGGTATATTTGTGTTTAGGCAAACCCATGTGCGTAGAGGCGTTTTCCGATTACGCACCCTTGGGACGCTTCGCTGTTCGGGACATGCGTCAGACGGTGGCCGTGGGCGTCATTAAGACCGTGGAGAAGATAGAAAAGACGGGCAAAGTCACCAAAGCCGCCCAGAAAGCTGGCAAGAAGAAGTGACTTGATTATTGTGAGAAAAGGCAACGTGGAAATTTCCATGGAAAATTACCAACCAACACAATGGAAGTTTCCGTTGAAACCCAATTAACTGTCTTTTCTCATGGAACATTGCACCTTGTGCAATTGAAGAACTTTGATACTGTTGCTCTTTATTCATTCGATGTAAAGCAATGTATTTGTGAAAATCATATTCAGCAAATTGCATTGGATATCACAATATACAAAAAGTCGGTATTTCATATATCATAAACATTTCAATGTTTAGTAATAAATTATATGAACATACCAATGTGAAGCTATGCTAGAAAAAAATCCTAATAAAGATTGCAACTGAAACTTTGTTTATTCCATCTACTAAATGTTAATTGTGGTCGATAAACATGATTTTATTCGACAAAATAACACACGATCAAGTTTTGTAGCAGATTTCGGTTTTTTCCTACTTTACTTTACCTAAATATTTTTTCTTAAGTGCAATCGAGTTCTGTGGTTGTTTGGCTTCATTGAATTTCGGATGGCATCCAGTTTAGTTGACATGAATATAATTTATCAATGAAGCTGTCTATCTGACTATCCTCGACAGAGAACCTTCTAAATTTACGAATTCGTCGAATCCTTACAACTGTAGTCAATAAGATAGATGGCTAATGCTATGTAATCAAACACTATAGTTTATTAAAATACGCATACTGTCTCTATATACTTAACATAATCTTAAAATAAATATAAAATTAGACAAATCTGGACGAACCCAATGACAAGTTTCAAAAACACATAAAACTACTTTACAAGCACGAACGAAAACAAAGCAATCACTTCTATTATAGTCTATGACAAGCAGTTTTTCGATATCTTTATTATCCGAATTTATCATGAAAATAAATAAATGTTTAAAAAGGTGCTCCACAAATCTCCAAGTACTTTCTCTGAATTAAAACTACAGTTCGGTTTTGCTGTGGAACCCCTCAAACGGGTAACCGCTCGTGTAGTATTCTTCTTGCTTGATAAATACCAGGGGTTGGCTGTAAACATTGCTAAACACGAAATAATGTGACAAAAAGTGAAAAATATACGGTATGAATAAAACGTTTTGATATTCTATATTTTTGAAAAAAAATATATATTCAGAGATGCCATTTAGTTGTTCTTATTATGGCGGATCGGCATTGATTTGTTTTTGATGCGCTCGACCTACTTATATTCTACTAAAAAAATATATTCAGAGATGCCATTTAGTTGTTCTTATTATGGCGGATCGGCATTGATTTGTTTTTGATGCGCTCGACCTACTTAGTTAGTTCTTAAATAGAATAGGATGAATATCAATTTTAGAGAAACTGCTGTTTATTTTTTTTCGTTTTCTTTTTGTTTTCTTTTTGCAAATGTCATCTCGAACTTTATGGCTGTCTTTGAATAAATACAATCGCATTGTGCATTTTTTTATTTTGGTGTGAATTCAAAATGTGTGTAAAAATATAAATCATTGCACTCAACGGCCTATCTTTTTAAAATGTAAATTATAAGGAGAAAAGCCACCTGAAACATTCAAATATCCAATAAGTTGATAATATTATTAAAAATTCAAAGATGTTCTCTATTTTTTCTCCTTCTCTATTCGCAAATATATGAACTCACTGTGCTTATCCTTTATAACATCTCTCACATTTTATATATACAAGCTTTTTATCTTGTGCGACAAAATAAGCTATTTTGTATGATTCAGTGAAAACATATATGCATTTCATATGTTACAATATAAGGCACTTGTATTTGATGATATTCATAGCAATAACATTTTTTTCATATTTAAATATAAAAAAATCATCAAAATTCGCATAAAAGTTTCATTTTTTGGTTAGGATATCTGCAAGAGCGCTTTATGGTTTAATAGTTGAGTAGCTCGGTATCACAATTTAAAATATTGGATATATTTTCCTAGTCAAATACAAGTGATAAATATTGTTCCCGGATATATGTTTATTAAAAGAGATGAAATTCCATCACAAGATGACTAGAAGTAAATTCTCCACTATTCAAATGACTTCAAATCATGCGTGAAGACAATATGCAGTAGTATTTTATGCTATCTTTAATTTTCTTTGCCATGTCATCCAACCATACTTTTTCCAGTCCCTTCTAAATGTATGAAAACTGATACTTTTTTTCAATTGAATATCAATTTGTTAAAATTATTGCAAAATTCTTACACACATCACTCGCTGCAAAGACACGTCTTGATGACGTCCTTATTTCAAAGACTGTCGTAAAATACTTAAATAGGACGTCATGAGGACTTTTAAGTAGGGAGGGATGCTGCTTATAAACAATATAAACGTCGATTGTGATTAAACGATACTGCAGCAACATGACGTCGAATTCGGACGTCAGAATGACGTTCACCCAACGTCGACTTATTTCAACGATCGAAATCGACGCTCCGGCAACGTCTTGTTTTGTTGTTGGTTAACTCAGAATGGCCCGATTGAAATTGTGTTAAACCCCCTTTTTACCAATATTTGTCATTTGTGGAACCAATGAATTATTTCCAGCGTTACGTTATTTTGCTCCCCATTTACCCTTATACATAGGCGATATCCATAATTTTCAATAACTCACATACATTTTACGTAATTGTCATTTATCAATCGGGAAAAACGGGATGTCATTTCTCGGTTTTCATGTAATAAAAAAACATATTATCGCAAATTATTCATAAATAATCACATGATTCAAAGGACATATTATTGCAAATTATGCATCAAATAAAGAGCAATTCAATTGAGGAGTTAAATAGTCTATGGTCATTGGTATGATACACATGTTTATTTATGTGCATGTTATAACTGGAAATTGAATCTTAACAAACAGTGAATTAGTAGAACTGGATCGGAATCAAAGTTTGAGTTCAGTCATGTTTTGTTGAAAAATGCAACTTTACATTAAAGCTTGATTGCGAAACCATTTCTACCGAGAAATTACAAAAAGATGCAATTTTGTTTCCCAATTAGTGTCTGAGTGTTTTGAAACATGTTCGTTCTATCAAATTAAGCATGTAGCTAAAAGGAACTTCAAGACACCACAAAACCGTATCCTATTGCTTATACCGTACTATTTATTTAACCCGACAATCAAAGGGGAAACGGGGAAATGGAAAGCTTTGAGGAAACCATTCCGTCTTTTTTATACTCAAAGCTGAAAAACATGAAGCTTTGAGTTTTCTAAATGTTTCCCCATGCCATTCTTTACCAGACTATCATCCGTATAGGATATATTCCCATTCTATTCCATTCCATACTCAAAATTATATGAACCCTCACTGACCATAACTCTAAATGCATTCGTCTATGGTCAATAGATGACACCCCGTAAACCTGGTATAAATAAGAGCACATTTGGAAGGGCTCACACTTTTTAATCAGCAACCCAGCAACTCACTTCAGCACTAAGGTACGTCAGATATAATTATAAATTTCATATATAGTATATATATTTTTTATGCAAAAATTATAAATTCAATTTGATAAAATTCTACTAAAATTATTCTCTACTATTTTTATTGAGTTTGGGGGTTTGCGTCCGGATCACAATAATGGAACTATTTTTTATCAATCCAATCAAATAACAGTATTAATGCGCAGATCCTTTGCGCATATCCGGATACTGACTGACCCTTCTATATAAGAAAGTGACACGTTGTCAGTTGTCCTTTTTACACCCTTATTTGAAAAATTGGCTAGATCTTGATTTCAAGTAAGTTAGAAAAATATTTTTTTATCATTTGTTTGCTATGATATTATATTAGTTTATCTAATGTCGATAGTCTGATCAAATCACCATATTCAATTTAAAATGTCATGTGGTAATTTGTGCTTTTTACACCCTTATTAAAAATTGACTAGATCTTAGTTATTATTAAGTGCATTATTTGAATGTTTCAAATGTTTTATTATTTTATATGCTCATATTTATTATATAAATGTTATCTAAATTTAGTGAGTGGTTCGGCGTATCCAAATAAGCATATTTGATTTATAGAAGCATTTATTACCTAATTTAAAAATGGCTGGCTCTAATACCACGTGTTTATTCTTATTTGAATTTTATTCAATAAGTAAATATAAAAAAAATAAGTTCTATCATAATATCATACCAATTTAATTGTAAATGAGCATAAGGATTCGGTTCAAATAGTAAAATTAAAAATGGAATTTGAAATATATTTTTCTATATAAACGTAAAAAAAATAATTCAACGTCCCACGTTATCACATATTTTAAATTGCTAATTGAACAATATCTCGATTGATTGTAAATTAATCACAGCTTATTTATGTATCTATATGCATTATTTAATATTATTTTGAACCATTTTGCGCTCTATTTTTATTTTGAATTTTAAGTTAACAATCATTGTTGTGGTTCTTTTTAATTTGATTCAATAATTGATATCAAAACTAATATTACCATGATCGCATACATGTTTTTGCCATACCAGTTCATTTTTTTGTTTCAAAATTAAATAACTAAGGGTTTTTCTTTGTTCGTATGAATTTGAAATAAGAGTTTGATTATTAATAATATAGATTGATATTTATTGTTGAAAGTAAATCATATCTAGATTTCGGCTATTAAAAAAATCTAGAATCGCTTAGATAATATCTTTTTATTGTATGAGTAGGATAGAAGACTTGAAGATAAAAAAAATGTTAAAAAACTAACAAATCAAATACATAACTATAGTTTAATCAGATTTTTGTTCTCAGATTCTCAGAGTTCTCAGATATTTTCGTTTGTTGGTGGTCTCAGCATTATATAGCAATATGAAATATGTAACCTACACTGTATTATTTTTTTACTAATGTTGCGTAAAAACTATCTACCAATGATTGCGTCAAAAATCGAAAGAAATTTTTCGATTATACTTGAAGAATTCCTTTCGTTTTTATATAGGGCATGGCCACATGGGACGGTTCTTTAACGTTGTTCCTACGGTAAGAAACCGTGTTTCCTGTATTCTTTATTAAGCTCGTTGTGTTATTTTTAAGTTAGGCGGCTTTAGGAGTTTAATAGATTATGCGATTATGAGTTAATGGGGTATAAACTCAAAAGGTGGCTCATGTGATCATGTCTCCATAAATTTTGTTAATACATCACTAAACTTAAATTCAAAGAAGGCAACTACATTTATTTTTTAAAATTAATTACTGTTCCCTAAATGAAAGATGTCATATGTTATTAATGAAGACTAAAATCGCGTTAACATTGTAGTTCCATGTCAAGTAAAATTGTGAAATATTATCAAATATTGACATAGAGACCTATAACATAGGATCACATAGAAGTTGGTTTAGTGTTTTTTTTTCGTAATAAACCCAATGTATTTCTTATGGGAAATCATTAATACTCGACTTACTTTTTTTAAAGGAACGAGTATTTAGGTCGAAAGTTTGAGTTTCCCATAAGAAAAACATTGGGAGACATGGTTTTTTATTCTTAAAAAAAGGCAAGAAAAGCGTCCAATGTGGCTAGGCCCTAAATGACCATTTGAGACGACGTACTAATAGCTCCTATTTTCCAGACAGATAACTGAGACTATATGGTATTTTGTGCATTATGGATTTGTTTAAGGGTTATGTAAAATATTTTTTGCTAAGCCCGTCATACATTATTCTGGAACAAGACCAAACTTATATCATTTATTACAAACGGTCCATTTTCCCATAAGCGATTTTCTGTATTATCCCTTTTAGTGGATGATGAATTATAAAAGAAAACCTATAACGGCATATTTCATATAATGCCATTTTTATTATTCAGCTTGGCATAATAACTTTATTGGTCATTTTCATAAATGTAGGTCAATCTTATAAATGCATTGGTAAGATACAATAATAAAGCCGTTATATTAAATGAGTTTTGCGTTCAGACTTGCCATATCCCCCTTTTATTATCATTTGTTGACCATTTGTCATAAACCCTATCCAATAAATTCTTTTGACTGGTAAGGGCTTATAGTCCATAGTGCAATTCCATTTATTCCATTTATTGTATTGGCTGTATAATGCAGCATTTACCACGTGTGAAATAATTCGTATCTATACATTGCTTAAAAATTGTTGCCTTAGTTATTTGATCTATAATACAGGCGCGTATCTTCATAAATACGCAACAACGGGCTTCCTCAATTTGGTTCTTAATAATTTTCATTTTGAAACAACAAAATAAATTGGCGCATCCCGATCGGCTCAAGATAACAATGCGATGTCTGATTTTTTGACATCACAAAGACGTCATATTTCACTTCGCGGCCGTCGATATAAGCGGAGGAATTCCCGCAAAACATTTGACATTAATCAAACAATGATTTTTTTTAATCTATTAAGTATAGAACCTTACTTTACAATTTACCTTCTCGTTTTGTCAGATACACAAGCAAATTCGTCAAGCTGAATATTCTCCTCTAAGACAAAAAAAAATGGAAGAAACCTCCCCC
>LQRL01019253.1:0-11214 GCA_001703475.1 Hydroides elegans
TATGTATGTTTAATGATAAAAAAGCATTGAAAAACGGTGATTTTTACTTCAATTTCTCGTCATTTTACAGGCTTTTTCTTTGACATTCCCTGCTACTTTTGTGAATGATTCAAACCGAAAAACCGTTATTCCCCCTAGAAATATCTTTTCTTCATTATGACGTCAAAAAGGAACAGATTTCACCCATTGAACCCTTGGTTACCCCCTTCCATTGTGGTTGCCAAGTAATGGGTCACTAGGTCTCGATTGTTGATTGTTGCTACAATCAACAAACGGTTGTCATCGTTTCCCACATTTTACTTTGCAGGCTGGAGCTGCGACTAAAAGAACCCATAGAACTACTACCCATAAGCTATAGTGACTGTTATCTTTTATGGACCGTATAGTTGCAAATGATTGTATAATTGAATAATATATCGAATGTGAATGTTGTAATACCTATATTGGCTTACGACAGGTGTCAATGGAGTGATTTTGTCAAACTATGGACACCCTGGAGACTTTCGTTTATACGATAAAAACGGCAGTGGACGCAGATTTCTATGTCGAAGTAAGTATTCTATTGATTTACATGTATGTGTAAATTCCAGAAGCAAGCAATGAAAATGTTTTATTTTACCAACTGTCTATGGCCGTTGATGCCAAAGATTGCGAAACAACGAAATTTCATTTAACCAAGTGGATGTACAAGATGTAAAATCGTGGAAAATGCTAGCGAAAAGAAAATTTGAAATCAACAATATGTTTAACTTATTTAGTTTAGTCATTTAATCATATGTGTATGTAGATAAACTTGTCCTAAATCACACTTATATATGATATCGATAAATGATGCTCATCTGTTTTTTTTTTATCAACTTGTCATTCTTTTTTTGGTTGTAGGAGTCGTGCCATCAACATGTTCTGACATACAGTGGCTGACGGGCTCTACAGCCGATGGGGAATATTGCTTATCTGTTAACAACATCAGTCAGGTCTGTGCCATATACATTATAAATGAGTGCACTATGTTGTCCGAAATCTCGGTCTTTTGTGGTCTGGATTCATCCCGATGAATAATTTATATTAAATAAAGTTCCAAAAGTTTCAATAACCTTAATAATTCAGCGGAAAAATAGCTCGAGAAGATGTTTTATTGTGCATAATTGCGGACTTCACTTGTCTAGTTCCCTAGCTCATCCGTCCGCGCATATAATATATCAAACATATGTTACGATAATGCTGATAACATAATGAATTCATATTATTTGTCAATGATGTATCTTGTGTACCTGAAATTTCATACATGTGTGTACATGTACATGTATGTGACTAAGTATCTATACTTCTACACTTTTGGAATTTCATCATCAGTAAAATAAATGGTTGCTAATATTTTTTCCAGATTATGGGATCACGAATCTACTGCCACAACATGAACACCGATTCACCCAAGGCGTATCTCTTTTTGCCACGTGGTGAAGACGAAAACCTTTCGTTTACTCACAAACGTCCAACGTGTGCGGATGGCACTATTAAGTACCAGAAACTCGGCATCGATCTTCAAGTATTTATTTGTCTTATTTTTTAGTTTATTTTTATACTTTTATATTTTGAAAGCAATGCCACTATAGAACTTTCCGACAGATCTAAGAAATTCAGACCCCATCAGGAGTGTCCAACGAACTATTTTTAGAAGTGTGTCTAATATGACTTATTTTGCTACGAAACGAAATCAGTCGCAACTTTAAGTGGTGAAATATTATTTCTTTAAGTGAAAACTTTATTCGTTGTTTTCCAGTCAGGAAAGTCCGAAAATGTCTGCTAGCAAAACGCTGACAGCAAAAACTAGTAAATTCCAATGTTTTCGCATTTTTTAGCCCTAATTTGCTCAAAACTGAATTATTTTCATGCAATAATTGCATTTTATTAACCTTATTCCTTTATATAAAACAAAAAGGAAATTTTGATATTTATTCTATTCTGTGAAAATGCCAGCAAGGAAGATATCCCAGCAGAATATATATTTCACGGAATAAATCGCTGGGTACTCGTGCTCCATGTTTGGGCGTATTTTTAAAATTTTTCCCCGAGCCAACTAGATTCCAGATTTTATCGCAAAATATAATATGTGATGTATTTGCAATACACTTTATAAATAACTGCTGCATTATTTGTGCTCATACAGGATAGGGTAATATGTTGGGATTTGAGGGAGGGGTTAGTCATTGTGATGAAAAGGGGGAGCAATACATGCATTTCAACTTAAAATTGCACTTTCTCAATAGTAAATCGTGCTTACTATGTTGGGTTTATAGGAGATGGTGATCCACAGCTGGGACGACACATTTACTACAAATGAAATAACAGTGCATGATCCGAACGAAGCCTACTGCAATCCTTATCCCATTTATGGAAAGGCTTGGGCTTGTCCGACACCACGAGGAGTGGCTAAGGTTGACTTTCGGAATACTGGATTCTATATTCCGGGCTCGGTAAGTCGGTTTTTAAAGAGTAAAAAACCACTACCTTTTGATTGTCCGTATGTGCCGTTATATCTTCAACATGTATGAAAGGTATCAACCATTTCAATATCACAGTAAATCACATAAGGTTTTATGTTTATACGTTAAAAATCACATAACTTGATGCAAAATTCGTTTAACACGGATGCGAGCGAAAACGTTTTTTTTTATTTGAACGTGCCCGGCATAACAGTTTTCAGAGCGTTCAACATGTGCCAATACTTTTTATATGTTATATTTTTTAATGCTATGATTTTTTTGTCTTATGCTAATGCCAATGAATATTTTGCCTAATATTATGCTTTAGACAATTTTAAAGCTAAAGAGTTTTTAGTGGATACGGTTTAAAATGTAATATACATTTTGATGCCAAAATTACAGGTCACGTGGGTGACAGCCGGGGCGGGTGGGGTTATCGAGAGCATCGACCACACCCGTCAGACGGTGCACGCGGTTTGTTATGGCGGATGTGGTGGCTGCGTTCCGTCGGGTGCACATGGAGGCAACATTATGAGTTCGAACCGAGATGACAGGATAATGGCGATAGCCTATGATATGGCTTTGGGTGAGCATTTAATTATGCACAATGAACAATGAATCTAGGATGATAGCGTTGTCTATATTCATCACACTTGTTCGCCTGTGACAAGGTTTTATTTTATATTATAACAAATATTAGATATAACACATATGACTTAGAGATGTACAACATAATGAGAAACCCAATTGAGTACCTATGCATAATAAATCTATCATGATCTTTAATTAATTCGTTAAAGAATATCTTTTAACCGATATGCTTACGCTAGTTTACCGATTTGATAAAATCGTTTCAGAAGATACAAATATATATATATTTTTTTTTATTTCATAGAATACAAAAATCTCGTGACTTTTTGCTCTTTCTTAATTTTAGATACGAACCCATGCGAACTTTGAAACATCGGATACAAAAATGAACATCAACTGAAGCATCGATAATCAAAAACATAGAATTGAGCTACCTACATGTAGGTTGTAAACCCCGTTTATTTCATGATGCCTTGCGGTGTTACGCCAAAAATTATTTGAATAATTTCGTGTCCAAGAATGTGAACGTGCGAGCGTGCGCATGTGAGCAATAAATCCTTTGAAACGAAGTCTAATCGAGCAAAGGACATGTGTTAGAGTGTTGCGCTTGTGTGAAGATGGAATAAAAAAGCGGGTTTTCAGTGAAAAACATAAACTAGATTTTTTATAGTTATGTTTCAATTAATGCCGTAGTATATGTATTGAATTAACTTTACAGTTGATCTATTTGATTCATATTGGTCCAGTTTTTGTTTTATTTTATTTGTGTACTTTTTGTTTTCATTTTATTGGTGGACGACGGACTCACTTAAAGTGCAGTGCAGAGCAATTTGCAAATTTAAACAATATGATGTACAGTAAAATCCGTTGGTAACTTGCATACGCTCACACGATAGAACTATTATGTTCGTAATTTCTCATTTAGGCATTGAGAGATGTTGACGTTCGATCAAGCTAAAATATGTTATTCTTCTTAACCTGATGTTTCATGTTTGGACAAATTGACTGATTTCAGCCAATTATATATTGTTTTATCATTAATGTCTAATAACTGACAATGTTCAATAATAAAACATTGCTTATCAAACTTTTCTTTTTAGTTCTCTGTTTATCTGCTTGTACAAACTGTGTAATGATATTTTTATCTAGGGTGGGCCGTTAACTACTCAATGTATTCGATTCAAATTTATATATTCACTCATATATATGTTCGAAGTGTAGTTTAGATGTAAAAAACAATTAAGAGGTTTGTAACATAATATTACGGTTTTATAATAATAATAATCGTTTTTTTTTTATATAGCGATTTTTTTCCAGATCCATGACCTTGCCAAATCGCTTTACAATATGCTATTACAATTTAACTATTTATATAAACCGATAATTATCGACCACCGCCACGTTATATGATGTATACTTATATTAGTGCTTTACATTTAATTCCCTTACTATCTAAAGCCACATGCGGCGTTTACAAGTATAAATCCCCAATATGTTCCCTAAGCATTTGGCCAGCGTCTTACATGATTCAAACCTAATCTCAAATCATGTAAGTGTCGTATAACTATCCGCAACCAGGATCAAAACACTTTTTACTCACTCCTTCGCGATCCTCTGCGATTTCGTTTGCCCGGCAATCGTCATTGCTAAGGAGATACATATCCGTGTGGTTCATGCTGCAACAACTAGTGCCTAAATTGTACGAACGCTTTTGCGCTCGAAGCAAAGGACGCCAATATATTATGTTTGTATAAGCAGATAACAGAAAGCATCTGCACTTTTGGGTTTCAAAACACATGCGATGATATATCGATGATTGGGTTAGCGGAACCTTTATATGCAAATTAGATATATGATATAATTGGAACTCACGTCTTGTGTCGGACAAGGTTTGCATGGACACTCACACACAATCACACAAATAAAGTCTATGATATTTACATTGTAATTAACAATCGTTTTCCTGAAGAATTCACTATTTGTATATTTTCATGCTTTATAAAGCAGTCGTCACATACAATTTAGAAAAAAAAACATATATCGTGTACGCATTTGATACATGCATTAATTGTCTGTGAATAACAAGGCTGCTGACACAACGATAACGCGATTAAATACTGTTCGGGACTCTTATGTTGAATTGCAATCGTCATTTTTCCAGTGGTGTAAAGCTGCATGGATTTGTATCTGGAAGTGGAAAATTAAGAGTTGAATCATATTTCTTGTTTAGGTCCCATTTCATTTTAATCAGGAAACACATTGCAATGTTGTTTTGTTTAATGTAGCCTTTTTATGCATCGACAAAATTCAACAAATCCAACTTCATGACAAATATAACCTATTAACACCAACCTAAGTTAAAATCATAAGCGATGGCCATGACTCGATCCGTTTCTGTTTCACTATAATAGTTGCCGCCATTTGGTCTACCGGTTGGGTTGCATCCCCCGCAGTTTCCATAGCAACGAGCATCCACAGTCTGAGGAGTGCGCGTCATGCTTTCAATCGATGAACTTGGGCTCCAAATCACCTGAGTTTTTATGCAAGGATGTTTTTAATAGTACAAATGGTACAAATGTACAAAGCATTGGTGAGATTTGAAGCTTAAATCAGACAAATTGCTAGCATTTTATTTTTTAACCATAATTCAACCAGTATATAAAGGATTTACTTATCTGCCTCAAGGTAACATTCTCGACATATTGTTACTTGTCATGTCGAATAATTCAACTACATAAAAATGTTTTGAATTATAAATGAAAACGTTTTCCACTGTTACTGGTCCTGTCGGAAATTTCGATCAGCGTTTTTTAGATATGCTATTGCTCATAATTAATTCTAAAAATCACAACTTCCGATATATATTAGCCTACCGAATCCGGAATATAAAAACCCGTGTCCCTCAGATCGATCTTTGCGTTTCCTCTCGGACTCGGACAAGCAAATGCACGACCGTAAATTGGGGTTGAATCGCACCAAGCTCCTCCAGTTGAAAACGTCCGGGATGCAAATGTGCCGTCATAAGAATTTACCACCATGAGCTTAACAAATCGGTGGTAAAGAATTGCTATGTACATGTTGTCCAAACATTAATACAATTTTATGAGATTGATTTTAGAGCTTATTTTTATTTCTTATATATTAGAATAAGTACTTTTCTAAATTGATACAATCTCAGTTAGAGCTATGCATTTTGATAGGTATAACAATGCATTTTTTTGTATAATTTATTTCACCTTATCAAAATAAATCCTCTACGAAACAACTTATCACTACTCACGTCTAGGTTTAATCCTATTTTTTCATGGCTTATAGTCCCTGCAGTGCAAGATGGCTTTTGAGTAAACGAAAAATTGACATCACTGCCTCTTGGTAAGGTGATATATTCTTTTGGTGTGTCCGTGTTCATACCATGGCAATATATCAATGAACCTTGATTCTAAAAGAAAGGAAATAATATTATTAAGTCATAACTGTATAGTGTGGCTATTTAGCACTTGCAAAAGTAATTATGAAAAGGAATTGTTTAGATTCATGATTTGATAATTTGAAACAAAAACGTTTTTCTCTAAGGAGCATAAATTGATGTAAAATATGAATGTAAAAACAGCCTGTAAAAAATGCAATATAAAAAGTCCGCCTGGATCCGTGTAAGCAATACAAATACAAAAGAAAATGGTAGACATAACAAATTAGAAAAAAAGTATTGCTTCGTATAACAACGCATCGTCACTGTTATTTCAATGATATGGCTCCCATGGTTATCATTGTACATACCGATATGCTTTGGTCGATCGCTAGACAGTATTCACCATCGGTCGTCGTCCCGGTATAGGATTTCACAAATGCACACGAGTAGGGCATATAAACTTGGAAAATAAGTTTGATAAGTTATCACTGGGTCAATTTTTATCACAATATATGTATGAATTCATGTATGTTTGCATTCTAATTCTGCGTATGAAAGCTGAATCCAAAGCTGAATTCAGGCTCAAGCTATTTTAACATTTTAAACCTTGGTTTCAAGCTTAAACTGATATCGAACTAAGCATGTAAGCATATACTGAGATTGTAATAAATATGGCCCCTGGTCTTTAAGCAATTAAGAAGGCAAAAATATCCCGTTTGAGTTTAGCACATATGCTTATGACAATGCAACAAAGAAGGACAAATGTGTCGTAATTTAAAAATGTTTCCTGAAATTGGCAAATCAGAAACATAAAAGCTGCTACATGTACATATACGCATCAGATCTGTTCTTGTTAGTTTCAACAATTTCAACCAAAAGCGCGGATAACTTATCAAATTAAAAATCCGAATCTTTCCGATGTGGCAACTGGTATCCTGCACTTAAACGATTCATAACTCATAGACACTTACTTTGACAATGATCGCCGCCAAATCCCGAGTCACAGGAACACGTGTATCCATTAATGGCGTCGTGGCATGATCCTCCGTTAGCGCAAGGCGAACTCAGGCACTCGTCAATGTCAACTGAAAGAAAAGAAGTTATAAGTAAAAATATGTTACGTAAATTGAAACAGTCACAGAAACATGTGTATCCATCGATGGTGTCGTGACATGATCCTCCGTTTACGCAAGGCGAGCTCAGGCATTCGTCAATGTCAACTAAATGAAAAAGACCTTATAAATTTAAGATGTTACGTAAATCAAATAAGGCACAGGAACACTTGTATCCGTCAATGGCGTCATTGCATGTTCCTCCGTTAGCGCAAGGCGAGCTCAGACATTCGTCAATGTCAACTGAATTAACGAGATTAGATAGTTTTAAAAACATTGTTTCTTATGTGAAGAGTACGTACCTAACGAGCTTTTCCCCCAAAAAGCTGTTCCCCATCAAATTCCAGCTGGCTTTGGAATTTAAAAAAAAATCTAGCTTGGAGATTTTATCAGATTGAGGAACACCTTTTTTGATAATCTCCTCATTTTCGTAAGAAATATTGAATATACCTATCTCAAAAATTATTAAACCTGCTTGCAATCGTATAATAAACTGTCATTTACAATATATGACAAGTAATTTTATTATATTCAACATTGCAATTTTCGCAAAAGGTGTTCCTTTTATATTCCAAGCTTGCTAGAACAGGAGGAACAACCAAGCTGGCTTGGAACAAATGAACATCTTTTTGTAAAATTGTAATGTTCAAAACTAATTACATGTATTATGTTGTAATTCATACTTGTAATGTCGTTTTAAGGTGATTTACCAATTTTTTGAAAAATGTGTCCTGGGGTGCCCTTCTTATGTCAATGTCAACTGAATAAATAAAACCGCAAAATAGAATATAGCGTAAATTAGATATAGCGTACGCTGATCTACATAAGGGTGCGTGCGACTGGTTCTATCGCCCAGTGCTTTGTATAACCAAAGTGTCCTGGTGGTGCCGTTTGGCTGTACAATGTCAAATTGTCTGGCCCTTATAAAATCTTATGGATCCGCGCTTGTTGGTGTTTCAACCTGAAAACGCCGTTGCCGCTGTATTTCTTTGATAAGCATAAGTAAAAGTGTTCATGTTTTGACAGCAATTTTTTTTTATTCTTTTTAAATTCTAGATTATTGTATATACAAACCGTTACACATCGGTCCCGTTCTGAAGCTTGGACACAGACATGTCAAGGCACAGTTTTCGTAAAAACACGTTCCCCCGTATTCACATGGCTCTTGCAAACAGGGACTCTCGATTTCTGATTGATGAAAACGAAGACAAAAATGGTTATGTTTAAGTATCAAATTCACTTTCACTGAGTAATTGTTATAAAAGAAATTCCGTTAAATATATTGATTATTGAACTTATTGAGTGTCACCGAGTTGCAAATACACTCCGAAATTTGCGAATCTACTCCGTCCCTAGCCCCAAGTTGGAAATTAGAGCAGCTTTCGGGACTCGAAACGGCCTACATTTAATCTATTTATAATGCGGACCAAAAAATCTGCCTCAATTCCAAACATACACCCATTTCATTATACAAAACATTCTAACCGTTATTGATACATATGACGGCCAAATTTCGATGCGAATGTGTTTATAATGATACTTCGACACGTGGCTAGCTTTTTACTGACTTGCGCAAAAAACGAAAAAAAAAATCAAACTTCTAAAGAATTACCGTCAATATATAGCCCGAACATTCCTGTTTCAACGAAAAGATTTCCTTCAATTTCACCATCACCTTCTTCAGAATCCGTAAAAGATAAATAACACTGATTCAACGCCGTATATTTCATGGCTTTACATTGAAAATCGAGAATACAGGAACTAGAGCAGTCAATAAAGGAAATCGCGTCTACGGGATTGAACGTACACCCATTTGCATATCCTTCGATATATTGTGATCCGTTCCTCACGTGTCCATGACATGTAGTCACTGGTGTTTCATCAATAACGGAACGGCTTACTAATTTTCGTTCGGATTCCGAACACATATCAGCATAATCGATTAATAAATACATGTATGCGATGAAATACACCACTGAATTCATCGTAGATTAAATGTGTTGAATTTCACCACAAGTCTTTTCTTAATTAGTATGTTTTAGTAAAATTTTTGATAATCTATGTGTTCTTATTAAATCTTTTCTTGTTTGATTATATTGAAGACGAAATAACTGTTTCTCTTTTTAATTTTGTAGTCTTGATTTTCCATATCCTATGATGCATTATTTCGATAAAATTTCCAGTATTTCTGTGAAAATGTACACTTATTTTATGATATTTAATTTGCTTAAATCCAAGTCATAATTTCTAAACTGCATAATTTTAACAGGATAACCCTTCGATTTAAAAAATAATAGCTTGATGTCCATATTACAAATTATTTAAACCATAATGTTACAATTTTATATACTTGGCATGGAACGAAAAATGTGGATATTTAGAAATTGATTTCACTCGTATAAGCTGAACGAATCAAACACATAAGGGACCTTGGTAATTGTGAAGCAAGGAACAACTATATGAAGGCCCCTTCTGTTTTGTTGACCCTCAGCTCATTAAATATGAAACACTATTTGCGTTGATTGTATCTCACTTGTGACAATGAAAAGCAGTTATTGTATTTAAGACGAACCCTGACAAAATAAATAGTTTTTCAGATGATTTATCCCGGATTTCCTAGCAAGAAGTCAATATCCTCTCTATCCCTCGTTATAAGCATGTCATCAATAAAACGCTACATATACAATTGTATTGTTTTATAACTCTCATTGATTGGCCGTCAATGCAATTCTTAAATATACCGTTATGCATGATATGAGTGATCAAACGATATTATCTAAGATATTGTTTAGGCTTGTATGATTTCTTGAATGCCAAGAGTGTCGTACCCCTTATCTTGCATGACAGCTAGCTGAACCCCAAATAGCTCACCACCTCTGCTCTTCGTTGTTTTGAAGCGATAAGCCAATCTGTAACGTAGTCCCATCATTTAGACACTTAACTTGTAAAAAATAATGTGTAACAAAAAAACACAAACATCGGCAAAATGCTCATCGATCAGAGGGCTCAAGTACGCGCATATGCCAATTTTAGAATTCATGATACATTGTCTGCTTATAATAAGATGGTAAAATATTACATATATAATAGGGGAACCCTGTTGTTTTCCAAGTTTTGTTTTAAAGTAATTACTGCTCTAAAATACCACACCCTGGCGGTCAATTGCAAGTTTGATGTGGCAATCAGTCAGTTTGATTCATTCTCTTTGAAGATACAATAGGCATTGTATTACATTAGAATAAAAGACATATCAATGTAGTTTTCGAAATGTTATGACTCGGCAAAAAATACGTAAACAATAATTAAGCTTTTTATGATTTTTTTTCGACAATATTTTATTATCTTTTTAAAAAATAAAGGTAGCTCTATTCTATTGAGGAATATTGATAATACCGAAATTGATTGATGAGATGTTTATATGATTCTAATCTACAAAAAAAATAGTAAAAGTTGTTTCTTTTTGTTCATGAAAGCTAAAAATGAGTGAATTGAGGTATGTCATAATTAAAATCAATTTGCAACGAATTTGGGGAAACCCCCTGTTGGTTTCCAGATTTTGTTTCAAAGTGAATTACTATTTAGAAAGGCCACATTCTACTTTGCAAATGTCCATCCGGAC
>LQRL01019261.1:0-18092 GCA_001703475.1 Hydroides elegans
GCGGAAATGAGGTCTAACGACCTTAAAGCAGTAGAGTGGTCATGTCGTTCATACTTCACTTGAGAATATAATTCGTAACCGACAAGCGGTTACTTAAAATCTACAAAACTAAACACAAATATGAATACCATCTTCGCTGCATTCACAAAATGGGACCACCTGTACAGTGCGAACTTTGTGGCAAAGACGATTTCAAATCCTATTTCAACTTCAACAGCCACATGCGTAGAGCACATGGACCCAATTGGCAGATCCTGAGGACCAAATTAAGATTAGGGGGAAAATATTGCTGAATTGACACGTTCGGATGGTTTAAAATGCTTTGATTTGATTTGACAAATTCTTCGATGTGAAAGCCTATATGCATGGGGTTCGCTATTATTTTTGCAATTTTAGACAAGCTATTAATATATAGAATTATATTTCGCATTTAAGTTTTATGGTGATATAATTTATTTTCTTAGATGCTTTGTTTATAAAAGTAATAAAAAATGATAACAGACATAAGATAAATTAATTGTTTCTTGTTAAGACGTTATTAAAATAACCATATCTTATTTCAGTCTAAGAAATTATTACCCACTGCCTTAATACTAAATAGTGAACACATTGATTTCTTCGAACCTTTTCAAAAACAACGAAATATTACCTTATAACACTTTTCCCCCTTTCGATGTTTCGGAAACTTCAAACAGATCCTTTTGTTTTGTGAAATCAAATCGGACCCTCGTAGACCACAATATGTCGAGGAAGAAATTATACATGTTTTAGTTAAGGTTAAACAATAAGATGTTTGCCGCTTTTAAGGATTTTCAACTGAAAACATTTAACAAATCAATGTAAAATTTCAATGGAAATATTAATAAATTAAGGTAAAATCAATGATGTTTGATTCTTTCTGCTCTGTTGTAGATGATCTGTCCCTTTTGCCACCAAATCTACAAATCAAAACAGAAATATGATTTCCACGTTCGAGGAGTCCACAAAATTGGTCAGCCCGTCCAATGTGAACTTTGTGGAAAGCACGATTTTAAATCTTACGGAGCCTTCAACAACCATATGCGTAAAACACATGGGCCAGACTGGCAGAATATGGTGACCGAAAAACGGAAAGGACATTGATTAAAATACAAGCTTGTATAACTTCAATATTTGAAATGAGTAATTTCGAAGTGACTTACATCAGATAAGACTGCAGTTACGTTTCAATGTGTTGTTTATACGTTTAATTTTTTTATCCATGTAGAATAGTTATGGTGAACTGACTTATGAGAAGCGATATGAAAGCGCCTAAGCTATGAAGAATTTTATAACTGTTTGTTTGAAGAATAAATACAAAGAAAATCCTATTTTATCAGTGCTTGATCTGTAATGAAACTTAGTTCAATTCTGACATTTAAAAAATTGAAGCGAGCAGATTTGATGTGAATGAGAAAACATTTGGATTTCGACATTTAGAGCAACATTGCCTTTTTCCATGCGAAAAAAATCGAAGCGATATCGACTTCATATGATTCACTGATATACGACATGAAGAAGATTAATGAGCTAAAAAGAGTGCGAAGTTTGTTTGATTATAATAACGATTAACAAAAAATAGTGTTTGATAAACTAATTCAGGCCGAACTTATTAATGCATGAGCATGGAACCCTTCTCCCGAGCATCTGCATATACAAGAGGTGTTCAGTTTAATTTGTTACACTTCTATTGTGCTGTGAAGACAGCACAAGATGGTAAACCAATAAAATCCTTATTACAATAGTGTGCATGGGCCCTTATATTTTTATTTTAGCTAGTCTGTTTCAACGTTCAACAATACTAAGATAGAAAAATGCTGAAAAGCCTGAAGGCACCATTTTTTGCCTTTTGAGATCTGGATCGGGTGTCACAGAGATCCAGAGACTTCTCAATCGAGATGATTTTGATGTCAGTCGAATGTCTACTGATTATGTAAAGAACAGAAACTGAAAACAAAGGAAAAATACAATTTTGAACAAGAAAGAGCACGTGGTTTGTAGAAGATATTCCAAGGCTGCTCCCGATGTGGTAAAGAAGATCCGGACTATTATCTTCAAAACAAATCCAGCCAACAAGTTCGATATTGTGAGTCATTTAGGATTGAATAAAGGAACTATCAAGCATGTTATTGAACACACAATCAAAGGTCGAGTTAGGAAAAACCCGAAAGTTCATCAGCATACTCAAACCAAGTTTGAAAAACGACGGGAAAGATCCTGAAGGCTGTACCTGATACTCAACGCAAGGAAATGGAGAAACCAAGTTTTAACTGACTTTTCAAAGTTTAATCTAACTGGGAACTTTGGAAAAATACGAGTTTATTACGTTTGACCGTGTCAGCAACCAGATCACATATGAAGTAAACGAAACGCGACTAATTTGCTCCTTGAATCATTGTGTGGGTCGGAGTGAGTGCTCATGGGAAAACTAGCCTTGTTTTCATCGATAAGAAGGTGCAGGTGAACTCGGATACCTATATTCAAAAAGTGCTGGGGTTTTTTTGAGAAAAGATGTAACGCGTTTGTTTCCAGGATAACTGAAAAGCAGCATGGTGTTCTACCAAGACAGCGCATCTTCCCATACGTCAAAATGGACGCTTCAGTAACTCGACGACGCCGATATAAATTATGTTTCACCGGAAGAGTGGAGGCCAAAGTCACCTGAGACCGACCCCATGAATTATAGTTTTTGTGACATCCTGACAAGGGTGCTACGGAAGAAATCCATACGGACCCTAGCTGGTTTTAAGCATGCCCTCAAAACTTCCTGGAACGACCCCATCCAGAATGTAATTTATAGGGTTCTTCGCAGTTGGCCAAAATGCTGTAGATTTATATATTATAGACATCGATTCCACATCAAACATCTGTTAAAATAGGAAATCTGTAAGTTGTATAGTTTTTATTTTATAGCAAAAATAAAAGTGTAACAAATTAAACTGAACACCTCTTGTATACGCGTTAACGACACCCGTGTTGCCCTTGGATTTCAGGCCCAAGACGCGAATCAACCGATCGATTCCAAAATGTGCGTCAGTCGAAAGAATTCAATGCAACCGCATAATGACCAGGACGGATCAAGTCATTGGCCCGTGAAAGGAAAAATACGGAGGCGCTGTCGATGGTGCTCTTTGCAAGGTCGACGTCGCGAGCCGACGTCTCGATGCGACGTATGCGACGTTGCGCTGTGCATAACGTGTTTCAAGCCATATCACATAGCAAAGCAGTTCACATGAACGATTTGTTTCACAAAAAGGGAGAAGAAATCGCTTAAAAATGACTTTAAAACATTTCATCTCAGATATGTGTATACATTGTATAGTAAAGTTGTTGATAGATAAGGAATGAATATGTTTTATCTGACTTCTAAATATTCAGAAGAAACCAAAGAAAAACAAAAACTGGAAAGATTTTTTTGTCTGTGATATTTGTGATCAAAATAAGCTCTCGGAAGGGAAAACTGTTAAGCAGCACCCCTTGCACGGGCTTTCACTCAGAAGAGGGTCTCGACCTGAATGAGTTAAGTGACAATCTTTACGCCTAATAATAAATAAGATAAAAAATAACACTGTGGATAAAATTAATTCTTATTAGGTTGAAATGGTTAAATGTTTGTTTTATATGATAAGGTGTTTGGTCCAAGGAGTGGGTAGTTGATTAAAGGCTCGCACACACACATGTATAATACAGCAACAGTTAAGATTTCACTTAAAGGAATTTTGATATTCAATGGAATAGAAAACTGAATGATAAATTATGACTCCATAAACTATGATCATGGTAGATTGCTATCGTCTATTACACATATTAGAACACATGTTGAAATGAAAACACAAACAAATCTATTTTGCTAGATAAAAAATTCTGGGAAGCATCTCTTCGCTTTGCTCTGTTACAGAAAAAGACATATAAAAAGATGCATAGACTACATTTAAGTTTTTGCAAGCTGATACTGAAAAGCCTCCCTTTTGCTCTTTTGCAGAATCACGGCGTCAGCGGCAGCAAACAGTTTATCAGTAGTTGTGGTTCGACCAACAACTCTCGCTGCCCGTACTGCCAACGCACATACACGAACCGCACCAACTTCTCATTCCACCTTCGCTTGGTTCACGGCGTCGGCGAACCCGTGCAATGCGCCTGTGGGCGAACCAAGTTCTCGTCGTATGGCGCGTATAATAACCATAGGAAGTCGTGTCAAAAGGGCACTAGGAGATATACGAGGCATGTGCTGTTTAAGGAGACGTTGGGCGAGGTTCGAGTGGATAGGCCGGTGGTGCCGCCAAGAGTGATTAAGCCCATTGCGGAGGAAGAGATATTCATTATAGAGAATGAATAATTGAATGAAAATATGAAGGATAATGGAAAGAAAAACTATTTTATGAAGATATGATTTATAAAGACGGGATTTTATCAAGAAAGAGAAAACCAACGAGAATTTTAGTTTAATAAAGAGACGTGAATCTCGTTATCATTTTAAGGAAAAGCAAAAATGATGATTATAAGTACATGCAATTGGTTGTTCATATATTGTTACATAAAGTGTAGAATATATACACCAATTTAAGACAAGTCATAATTATTTTTGTACAGGTTAGTTAATGATTGGATATAGAATCTTGAAAACAGCTAAAAGTGTCTTCCAGGATTTAATGCGATGACAATTTATTCAGAATTAAACACCAAAACCTTCGCATTATATATGCTGTAGATGTACATATATATGTATTCACCAAAAAAGAATGAGAAGAAGACTGAATGTTGAATAAAACTAAGACCAACTATGTTTACATTAGAATTTAAAAAAAAACGACTTCTAGAATGAATGGCATTTTTATACAACGTATGATTTTACATTTATATGGTATTGCTTTCTGTGGAGCTTTTACTTATGCACTACATCACATCTTGTTTTATTTGTGTCGTTCGAGAAAACTATTGAGTTTTAAGAAGAAAAAAAACGTGTTGGTAAATCCCTTTAGAATTTGCAACCTTGTTCTAAATCCTATTTTGTTTTGTGTTTTTCCCTTTGTAGTTGCCACTGCCCGCTTTTCCCTGGGTGTCCGATATGCTTGGACGACTCGCGTCATCATCATCACAGGCACTCCCCTCATCAACCTCAACACCAACTGACACCCAGACCTCTACTTTGATGACAAAAAAGGGTCGCAGGAGCCAACCAGAAAAATGGCGACGCAACATCCAAAAGGCTAAACGAAACGCAGGCGAGGGATACGTGAATGCGAAAGGTGTTGTGATTCCAGCGAAGAAACCGCAATTGGGGTCGCCCCTGTGTGCTGTATCGGCGAATTGTCAAATGAAATGCACGGAAAAGATTAACGATGCCGAGCGCAATAAGCTGTTCACGATGTACTATGAGCTTGAACCCGCGGGCAAGGATTCGTTTATACTTGACTGTATGGAGTATGGTATTCCTAAAACGCTGATCAATACAGCGAAAAAGCATCGCGAGATCTCCTGCCGCTATTTCGTGAATGTCGCTGGTACGCGAACGCAGATTTGTAAGACGGCCATGTGTTCGCTGTTTGCGTTCTCCAAGGCCAAACTCGATCGGCTTCGGGATAAGATCAAAAGCGACGTCAAGCAAATGCTGCAGACGCAGGAAAATATCACGGCAGCCATGGCGTCTGGGGACAGTGTGCTTCCGCTGTTCCCAAATATTCCGATAAGACAAGATAACATGGGTCCTGTTGTTGTTTCCAAGGCTAGCGACCCAGCTCCTTGTGTGACAATGGCAAACAAGCCAGAGGGTTCGAATTTGCCTCCCTTAAGTGGTCCGCCCTTGTTTCCAACCATGTCGCTTGCAATGACCATGCAAAGTCCAGTGGTGACGAATTCCGCTGGTCCACCTGTTTTTCCAATGCCCTTGACGCAAAAAGCGGACCTGGGTGGTGGTGATAACCATTAGAAACACCGTTGTTATTGATCATGGATCCTTAAAAGTGATATGAATCATAGTTGGATAGGTTCTAAGGATATTGACTCACCTTGAACAATCTTTGAAAAACCACCGGTTGAATGTTTTGTTGAATTGTTTTTATCGTTGATATGTAATATAGAGTTTGAAGTTGACAAAGTTTTATATAAGATTTTTCAGAAGTTATTTCCATATTTGTATGAACCATTAGGATTCGTTGCATATTTTAGGTGTTTATTAGTGTGATATAAAAGTCGCTGCTGCATTTCTAGTTTGTTAATAGTGGAGATTATGGCTTTTAATTGTATATATTAGGTATTCAATGGATTATGCATTTTTCGTGATATTTAGTGGAGAATTGTGATATAGTGTTTTAGTGTTCTAAATAAATACAGTGATATAATTTTTGCCTTTCTTTCTACCGGAAGGTGTGATATACGTGAAACCAGACGAAAGCATAATTTGTTGAACCTTCTGAAATGGAATTATTTCGTAATCGAATAGTAAAGACGCTTTATCAATGGATTATATTTAAGGGTATTATTTGACCATTCAAATAAACGTAAAAACGTATGATATATGTTTTAAAAAACATGTAGCTAACCCCTTATTAAATCAATTATGCTTCCCCACTCAACAATCCAGAAGATTCAGTATGAGATGTTGTCATTAACCTATAGATAAGATAGGCTATTCGTAGATATACTGTTCTAACTTTGAAAAAAAAAACCTAGTACCTAGACCGTTTGAACATCCGACTGAAATCAACATATTCTGCCCTTCCATTTTTGCAGAACAATCCGGCATTCAAGTTCAAGTGCTCACTCTGCGACCAATCGTACACCACCAAGCAACGACTGAGCTTCCACCTGCGCGGCGTACACAAAAAGGGCAAGCCGTTTAAGTGCAAGTGCGGCCTTGAGGACTTCCGCTCGTATGACACGTTCAAGCGACATCGGGCCAAGTGCGCCTTCAGGGATCTCACCATTAAAGTGGAGAAACCAGAAGAAGAAGCCGGAGAAGCTGAAGGAGAGAAGCCAGAAGCTGCTGAAGGGGCGGAAGTTGGGGAGATCTTGATCGGGCAGATCTATGAGAAATAAAACTTAAAAAAAAGCATTTACATATGAAAACATTGAGAGAAAAAATATGTTGCACGTTAGTGCATACCTTGGAATAAACTTTGGATAACAATAGTGCGAGGTTTTATAATGATCCGTGGTCTCAAAATGGTGCTTTTATCATGTTTTAAAATGAGAATTGATAACACTATAATAGACGTTTTAGACATTCAATATATTTAATAGAAGTTACATGTTATAAGTTCGCTAATGTATTTTGAATTTGGAACGAGATATGAGGATAAGATTATAGAAAATTATCATAAAGTTTGATATGATAATAAATCTGTTTCTGTAGTTGTCATTAGAAACATTTATTTAGACATTTCTAGATAGGCGGTGGAAGTGCTCTTTTAATACAGCGTTGTCTATGTTTTATGGTGCGCCGTATTTTATCTTGTAAATATATATTTTTAAGCTGCCGAGTTTGATATATATATATATATTTTTTATTAAGCATTTAGTTTCCTCTATGGTACGTGAACATAATATGTGATATATGTAGCGAAATAAAACCACTAATACAAATAGTTATTTTTCCGAACACTGAGTAAACATAGGAATCGTGCGTTTTAGAGAAATCGTTTTATATGACACGTTCCTGATGGGATTTGTGGATGATTCAATGTTGATTTTAATAATAAAAAAGATAGTTATTATCTATGCGTTTACTTTCGTTTTAAATCAGGAAAGCTAAAGCTATGGATTCAATTCAAATTACAAATTAGAATGAGAATTAGAATTAGAAAAAATAGCTGGCTCTCTTTGCTCAACTCATTATGTGCTCTCCATTTCAGACCGTATGTCCCTATTGCTTCACCCAGTATAAATCGCTGCAACAACTGCGTTTCCACTTGCGCGGCGTGCACAAATTGGGCGAGCCCTTCCGGTGTAAACATTGCGGGCGCCAGGACTTTCGGTCGAACGAGACGCATCTCAGGCACCAGAAAAAGTGCTTGGAGGAACAGAGGAAACGGGAGGACCAGGAGAGGAAGATTATGGAGGTTCAAAAAAAGTAGAATGAGAGAAGTTAGAAGGAAATGAAAGGGAGAGTGAATGTCAATATGTGATTCGAGTCCCAAAGAAAAGACAATTAGAGGATTACTTAAAGCATGATTTAGGATGGACATAAATAGAATGAAATAAAAATAAAAATATACATACATGTAGTATGACGGATCAAACGTGCAATGATGCAAAATGTCAAATCAAATATGGTAAATTAAACCGGAAATTATAACACAATTATTTGAGTCACTAAAAATAGTGAGTTAATAACATAGTTCGTCTAAACGTAAACAAAAATAAACAAATATAGAACAACCTCATGTGTTTAGTTTTGTACAAAATAAAAGGAAATCCATAACATAAATAAACAAGAACCTGTTGTATACCAACAATGTTGTACATTTAGCACCTATTGTATCAATAATGAAGTAAACACTGAAGTCAGTTTACATATCAAAAGTCGATGCACTGAATAATATTAAGTCCATATTTAATCTGTAATATGTATGCGTCACGACATACAAATTGCAACGCTAACTATTCAAATGAAAAGACCTATTTTGTTGATAGATTCGTGGTTTCTTAGCAGTTTTAAGGTAAATAAGACATAATTAGATAGAATTAAAAACAAATTAGATAAGCAACATTTTACCTTATGGCCAAAAATGTGTTTTTTCCTCCTTTTATTCCGAATCAAACCAATTTACTTACATAACAAAATTGATACGTTGAAAACATATGATACGTCAATCACATATAGCTACTCACCATTCCTCTCCATTGTTTACAGGTCTATGTGTGCACTCTCTGTTACCAGCAATTCGCTGCTCGCCAGCGCTTCCAGTATCATCTGCGCCTCGTGCACAAGATCGGAAAACCGCTCCGGTGCAAATGCGGACGCGACGATTTCCAATCCTTCGATACCTACAGGAGGCATGTGAGGCTCGAATGCGGCAAACCGGTGGATAGCACCAAAAAGAGGCGGAAAAGGAAGGGCTTGATGAGAATGGATAAGATTACACTGACTTAGATACGTTCCGTAAACAATAATTGATATTCCAATGACAGTAAAATAACGGGTGCTTAGAAATCCTGAAGATAAGGGTCATTATGCTAATAGCTTCCATTGAAATGGAAAAATATGCTGACTACATATACAGGGACTTATTATGTATGTGTAATTGACGTGATCGGTGAAGTTATTCTCTCAAAATGTGGTGCATGGACGAAATATTTATATGTTAATAAGACTTTAAGATTAGCATAAGTGTCCTGAAATAAATTTTCTTATGGGCAAAATAAGCAATATTTATCATCATATAATCCAAATTTGAATTAAGACATTCTTTCCATTGATCTGCAATTCTCGTTGCTTGTTGCAGCTCTACTGCCCTCACTGCTACAAGCTGTACACGTCGAAAACAATGCTGAGTTTCCACATGCGGGGTGTACACAGGGACCCAGAGCCCCTTCGCTGCAAAGGGTGTGGCCAGGAAGGGTTCCAGTCCTATGGCACCTACTACAAGCATGTTAAGCAGAAGTGTCCTAATTTAAAGAAGGGTGCAGGGCCCAATGAGAAAGGAGGGGAGAAGAGCATGGGTTTTGATATGAAGCAGTTGGGCACTAATTATGAAGCTGACTAGGAATCCGAATAAAGAAATTCCGATTGTATATTGCGCATCGTTGTATACAATAAAAGACTGTTTGGTAGAGAAGTGCCAGGAAGTTATGGACTAGATAAATTCCTCTCAAGACTCGAAAAATAGTTTAGACGTGTAATGTACATTGATGTAAAGGAGTTAAATCGGCGATCAAATCTATGAAAACGTGGTGCAAGAGTTATTTATGTTCATGTTCAAATGTTAAAAAATGTCGTTTGTGAGTTTACATAACTTCAACTTGTGAATAAACCAAAATTTTTATAAAAATAAATCATATAATGAATATTTGGTTGTGATTTGTGTTCCGGTTAACAGTTTATCCACACAACTTCCATGTTGATACATGTTTGCACCTTAAATATTTATTCTCAACATGTGTTCATACCGGTAGATCAGAACCAGATCTTTCTTTAAAAAGGCATATTACAAGCACACAGGTCATTGTTTAAAGCCTTAAGGTCACAATAATGGCCATACAAAGCGTTAATCTTGCTTTGAAGTTAGTCACACCATATCATTCCATTTTGGTTCTCATGCATGCTGCATATTATTATCTCCTTTACAAAAAAAGAATGCTTTGATATAAATTGACTTCTGAATAACTGAAACAAGATATAATTGTTGTCCCACAGCTCATATACTAACATCATAATTATCACTTGCTCTCTAACATTCTCTTTCCCCTTTTACCACTTTTGCAGATCATATGCCCTTACTGCTGCACACCCTACACCTCGCGCCGTATGTTCATTTACCATCTGCGCGGCGTGCACAAAATCGGCGACCCGTTGCGGTGTAAAAAATGCGGAAAAGAAGATTTTCGCGCGTATAGCACCTATTTCAATCATACGAAGAAATGTGGCAAGGGGACGAACACTGACAAATAGACGAATAATAAGATAGGAATATTTTGATGAAAATGGCTTTAACTGGCGACGAAAAAAGAAAAACTGTTACAGGACATTTGTACATAGGGCTCTGTCGGCAGATGTTATATCTCATAGCTTTCATCAAGGGCCAAATAATGTTTATTCTCACTTTCCTTAAACGGAAACTTCAGCCAAACAAATAATCGATCCATTCTTCCCTCTTTTTATGTGTTCCAGCGCTTGGTGTGCCCTTACTGCTTCAAAATCTACAAGAACCAAACGGGTCTCACATTCCACTTGCGTGGCGTTCACCGAGTTGGCGACGCGCTGCGCTGTGGCAAATGCGGCAAAGAGGATTTCAAATCGCGCACGGTCTATATGAATCATCTGCGCATGTGCGAAAAACTGGACGGAAGTCTGCGTTGCGCATGCGGCAAAGTGTTCGAAGTCTACAGCACGTTTTATAATCATCGGAAGAATTGTCAGTTGGCCAAGTAGAAAGTGGGATTTTTATAGGATAACAAATATTGACTGAACAGTTGATTGTTGTTTCAAAAGTATTTAACCAAGTCCAATGCGGAATATGTTTGAATAAGCTATGTATAGCAGAAACTAAAAAAAAGATCAGTAGGATTTAAGATATATGGCCCATATGGTGATTGATTTCTGTCCACAGGCTGTCAATTTGGTAACAAACGACCTTAACGGTAGCAATAGGCCAACCGGATTCTCTATGACGTTAATATGCAAAGAACATTTCAACGGAATATATTGAATGTAACATCCTAAAATATTAACCTATTTTTTTGTCTGCTATGTAGAAAAGATGAAGCATGAATAAGGTCTTGATTATGGTTTTCTTTCTGCATGGTGATGTTGTCAATTTGTTTTATGTTCAAAATGTTTTTTTGGTTCTCGAATAAAATGAATATAGATGTTGTGCATATTCAAGAAATAAATCAGCCAAGAAAAATTACCGAGATTCTTTTTTTTCTGTTGCCCACAGGCAAACCAACTGGTGTGTCCATTTTGCTACAAGGTCTACAGCTCCAAGCAAATGTTCCGTTATCATTTACGGGGCGTCCATAAACAAGGACCGCCTCTGGTTTGCCCCAAATGTGGAAGGAATGACTTCCAAGGCTATGGCGCATTTTACAGTCACAAAAAGGCTTGCGGGAAAACGTCTTAAAAGTGGTTGTTCATTCTCGAATGTGCAAAGACCCTTTATGTGAAGTGTTCTTTTGGAAGTGTACTTCTTTATTGGATTCACCGATTGAAAAGGATACTTAAAGTGAGAATAATGAATAAAAATGATCGGTTCGTAATATCAATCCATGGCGACACTGAAATATTTTCTTAAATAGGCCTATAGGCCTATATTTGAGCACATTGAAAAGAAGATGATTACGTAATAAAAAAAGATGTAATAAATAAGAAAAAATGTAATCTGTCGGAATAAGGATGTTCCGTTGGTTAATTTAACAAATGTTCAATTCATGTTATATTTAGAACGATAACCAAATTAATGTGTGAAATAAGTTTGTAAAATAAATAAATATGTTGTTTATTTTCTTACTGAACTAAAAACTGAAAATACACATAATGAAATCATTCCAATTCGAATAAAAATGATGATTGAATAAATTGCAACCAAATTGTTAGAAACATTTAAAGCGCGATTAATCCGATTTTGACATTGATCATGAAATCACCACGCATATCTGCAAGCCTGCTAACGACCGCTCTTTGCTCTTTTCCATGTGTTGCAGATCGTGTGTACGTATTGCAACCAAGTCTACAAGTCGCGTCAAATGTTCAAATTCCACCTGCGAGGCGTGCACCGCATCGGCGACCCGCTGCGCTGCAAATGGTGCGGCAAGGACGACTTCCGCTCCTATAGTACGTACTACAACCACGAGAGGGAGTGCCTGGCGCAGTGTGCTGTGCCCAGTGGCGCCACCACCACGGGTGCGGCGGTGGGAGGAACTACAACGACGCAAGTGGTGGAAGTGAAGCCTGAGGGAAAGGGCAAGATTATTTTGGTGTCGCATATGGAAGGCGGAGCGGCAGGCAAGAAGAAGGTTGAGGGAAAGAAGAAATGATAGAAAGGAGAGGCTTTGTGATGGATTGACGGATATGTGTGGAATCATGGACGGTTTGAATAATAATGAAAAGGAAGTTAGGATTAGGATAAGACATGTGTGTCGGCAAATAGACTCAAGAAGTTTTGGATATTGTATTGCTTATTGCCTGGTATGCTACAATCGTGAAATAAGAAATGGACATTAACTTATATATGTTTCAAGAGTTGAATTGTACAAAACGATTATGAATCATGTAATCGATCGACAGACTACTTGTAAGACATATACAATCAGGATTTAATTGGAATAATGAACCGTTTGAATATAATTGAAAGCGGAATTCGCAAAAAAGATGAAAAAAAAAAGTGGATTAAAACAATATTTTGCTAAATGCTATATATGGTGCAGCCGTAAAATAAGGCTTTTGAATTTGTACATATTCCAAGGGTCTAGCTGTGTAAATATGTTGAGTAAATGATAAATTAACATACTTTTACGGCATTTACACATTTTCGTTACACAAGGATAACTTTTATTATGCAGTTGATTGGATAAAGTAATTGTTTAAATCAAGATGAAATACCATCAATAATAAAGAATACTAATATTTATGTACTAAAAAGAAAAGGTGCAATAAGATGTTAAGAAAATGACATATGCGGATTGCTTTGTCGAAATAGGTTTTATGTTTTCTTTTTAAATTTGTGAACCGTATGTGGTTCAGGTTTTATGGTTAGAATTATCAATATTGATTAAAGAAAATAATAATTATGAATAATGGATTTACTTCACGGCTAAAACCGATAACATGAAATCCATTTCCTGGGAAAATTAGATTGATATACTTTAAATAGGATACATAATTTACCGAAAGATCTAAATTAGTTTTAATTTTTATTTTTGATATTTTTGAATATTATTCATATATGTTCTTTATTCGATTGACACAATATGTATATATTGTTTGAACTATTTTTTATGCAAATAAAATGATAAAACTTAACCTCCACCTTGCCTGATTTTGCGTTCTTTTTGCTCCTGTTTACAGATCGTTTGTCCGTATTGCTATCGGATTTACAAACACAAGCAAATGTTCACCTACCATCTTCGCGGTGTCCATGGCGTTGGTCCGCCGATCGAGTGCAACCATTGTGGAAAAAAGGATTTCAAGAGTCACTATGCCTATTTTAGTCATGTGAAAAAGTGCAAGACAATGAACTAGAAATGGACTGATCTCCGAAGAATTGCTTATAAACCGTCACTATATAAAACCGGTTAAGAGTTAAGAAAATGAAAAAATATTATAGTGACGTGAAAAAGTACAAAACATTGAACTAGAAATGGATAGAAATCAGAAGATTCAATTAATAGAAATAATATAATACAATGTTGATTCTTATTCAAATTTGTTGAATAATTTACTTAAGACATCCATATAGCAATATGCTCAGACTTTTATATAAGATTCATTTTGATTTGGCGACAATAAAATTGCGTGTATGCTATTTAAGATACCGTTTCCTTGTTTATGTGCCAACTCTATGATTGAGCATTTAATAAACGTGTTTTATCGCAAAGTTAAATTTTTAAAGTGATTAAATGGTCTGATTAAAAAATCTCTGTATTTTACAGCTGATTTGCCCGCTCTGCTCCGAAGTGTACAAAAGAAGAAGTAAAAAAAAACTTCACATTCCACCTACGAGGTGTATACAAGATAGGCCCACCCCTACGTTGTGTATGCGGCCTGGAGACGTTCCGCTCCTATTTTGCATACAACAAACACAAAAAGACTTGCGCGGCAGTGACCAAGTAAACGGAAACGCCAAGACAATGTTTTATGTTACTTGATATTTAACCGTTTTTTTTTGGGACATTTTTGTGTGACTTACAAAAGAACACTTAAGTGAATACAGATGCGTATGTGATTAAAATGATGGAACTTTGTATGATTTTTTGGTCTAGAAAAAAATTGTTTGGAGGTGAGAGTACAATAGTTGTTTACTGCATGCATTTTCGGATGGAAAGGAGATTTGCATGTACAATAATTGCATGTTTATTTTCGATTCTTGCGCTTTTGTTGATATGCGCACTGTATGCTTGGTAATAAGACAGCACATTGCTTAAGAGCATGGACATAAGAATGTTTGAATCTGGGGGATTACTTTTATGATATTCTTGAATTCCTGCATCAATGCAAAACTATGATATAAGTAGAAATACCTATCCATATAAAAACAATTAATCACTATTAAAAATTTACTTAATATGAAGTTAAGAAATAAAGCCTGTCATAAAAAGTACCTTTCTCTGTATTTTACAGATGATTTGCCCCTACTGCTACGAAGTGTACAAGAATAAAAACAACTTCACTTTTCATCTCCGTGGCGTCCACAAAGTGGGACCACCCCTTCGTTGCGCTTGTGGGGACGAAAGTTTCCGTTCTTACTTTTCGTTTCATCGACACAAAAAATCCTGTGCCGCGAAACTCAAGCAAAACAAACAGTAAATTAAAAAAAAAAAAAAACTTAGTTCTGCCTTGGATCATTTGCGGGAAAAAAATGACCGCAATGATAAATCACTGTGTAATTGATAAGGGTCATTTCTTGAAATTCGCATATTTAATGACATTGTGAGATAAGGACCTTTTTAATACTTGGACTTCAAAATACTTTCCCATGCTGTTTGTCCACAAAGTGGGGCCGCCCCTTCGTTGCGCTTGTGGGGACAAGCTCTTACCGTTCGTTTCATCGACACAAACAATCCTGCCCCGCGATGCTCAAGCAAAACAAACGCTAATTTATTGCTGACCTGTGGACCCTGTTGTGGACTAATGTATGCGTCAACCGACCAATACATCATTAATGATGAGGGATAATTACTACCGATCTGCCTATTTAAGGACATTAAGTCAAACAGTTTAAGGACGTTGTGATATAAGAATTATTTAAGAACGTTTTCCTTTTCTCTGTATTTACAGATGGTATGTCCCTACTGCTATGAAGTCTACAAAAGTAAGACCAACTTCACCTTCCACTTGCGAGGCGCCCATAAAGTGGGACCGCCCCTCCGTTGCGCGTGTGGCCTAGAGAGCTTCCGGTCTTATATATCTTACCATCGCCATAAGAAAACCTGCGCCGCGATGCATAAGCAACAGAAACAATAAAGCATGCTTTATTCGTAGCATGAAGTTTTTTTTTGTCTGACTCATTATCAATTAGCGTATAGAGAATACGTGAAATTCGCATATTTAGCGATTGACACTAAGTTGGTTGAAAAAGCGGATGAATAGTCTTCTATTTTTCTGTATTTTACAGATGACATGTCCCTACTGCTACGAAGTCTACAAGAGTAAACCCTACTTCACCTTCCATCTCCGCGCTGCCCATAAAGTGGGGCCACCCCTTCGTTGTGTATGTGGTTTGGAGAACTTCCGGTCGTATTGGGCCTATCGCAGCCACAAGAAAACTTGTTGGGCACTGAAAGGCCAACAGAAGCAAACTTAGAATATCGGCCATTATTAACATAATTTTCTCACACGAAATTTTTAAACCTTAAGAAACTGAAATCGGTTGATTGGCGAACTAGGCGTGATTGTGTAATGAAACTTATCTCAAAAGTTTTCATTTGCAAAACAAACATTCAAATAAGCATGTGATATATTTAAGGAGAACATAAGTGGTTCATGTCATATTTTACTAGGGACTTTAATGGTTCATACCAGTTTTTACTGCAATGGCACATAGATTGATTTTGCATTTTTCATATGATTCCAGTTCAGAGTAAACGAAAGCAAAACTATGATTTTGGGCAATGCGAAAACACCATTCGCATGGGGCCTTAATGTGTCTGTATTACTTAACTGGAGCTCTCGTAGTTCGCCGCCTTATAATTTGGAAACAAATTTGTGCTTGATATCCACGAGGTGTTGAATTATAAATAAGACTGTTGTACTCTTCAAAATGTTAATAAAGGTTATGAAAACAAAAACATGCCTTTCTATTTTTCGTTTGTTGACAGCTGATCTGTCCATACTGCTGTGAGGTATACAAAGTACGGCGCAACTTGAGATTCCATCTGCGCGGCGTTCACGGTGTAGGACCGCCCATCGAATGCGCATGCGGACTCAGTGATTTCCGGTCTTATATATCCTATTATCGCCACAAGAAGAGTTGTCCCAAAGCGACCATGGAAAAGAAGAAGGGTAAAGATAAGGAGGAAGAAAGATGATAAGGAATAAAATAAAGAGACTGCGGTGCCATTGGACATTTAGAAATCGAAAGTTAATGCTATACGATCTTTGACTGGAAAAGGTTTGATTACTCCAAAATCATAACCCTCCTCTCGCTTCGTGAGGGTTCTATTCTCGCTCCAGTATTGATTTATTGATATAAATCTACATAATAATGTCATTGCAATAACCCTTTTGCTGTATGAATATACTCATTCAATTCAACTTAGCTCATCTAGCATATCACTGGATACAATCGCGAACATATTCTCACAAACTCCGTTTTCTGCTTTTTGTCAACAGAACTCCCCAGCATACCGCTACGAATGCTTGTATTGCGGCGAGCGCTACAAATCGGTCAAGAACTACACGTACCATATGCGCGGCAAACATAAAGTGGGAACCCCGCTTGCCTGTGGTTGCGGCAAAGATGATTTCACTAACTATACGGCGTTCCTAAGGCATCGCAAATCATGTCCGCAGGGAACGTGGAAGGCCACGTGATTTACTGCTGAAAATGAAGTTATCGGACCGATTGGGGAAATGGTGGATTAGGGACTTTCGTTTTGTGATACGATTGATTTTGTCGAGATGAAAAAAAAAAATAGATTAGATTCAGAGTGACATTTCCCATTGACTATTCTTAGTGTCGGTGGCTTAAATCGAGTTTGGCTTCTCGAAGACAATCAATGTAAAAACGTGTCGCTATTTATATAAAAACGAACTAAACAAGGGCGGACATAAACAATCTTGTGATTTGTTGAAGTATTCACACTTGCACTATGCGCTAAATCCTCGAAATTATGCTATCGATCGTCTAAGTGACCAAATGGGAAACTTGTTCTCGTCAGCTCCTCGAAAACCTCAAAAATATTTTACCTGATTTTTCACAAGACTACTGCCACGATTAATCGGCCCTGTATTTGTTCTCTCTCGACAGAAGGCGTGTCCGATTTGCTACGAAGTGTATCGCTCCAAGAGGTACCTCACCTACCACATGCGACTGAAGCACGGCATGGGCGGGGGAATGTCATGTCCCTGTGGCAAAAAGAGCTTCCAGAGCTACCACGGGTTTCTTAATCATAAGAAGAACTGTGTGGTGAATCAGGAGCAACTGAGGAAAGGGGGAGGCAATGCATAGGGATAGGACAAAGTGGCGGGGGGGGGGGGG
>LQRL01019285.1:4389-17178 GCA_001703475.1 Hydroides elegans
ACCTACATGTATATATAAATTTGGCTTAACTCAAATTCGTTTTATAGGACAATTAAGACATCAGTCTGGTAACCAGAAACAATTTACATGTCTACATACAATGTTTTCTTGGAAATAATAGCTTCTCCATTTCAAACCAAGTAACGATGCGAATTATTACTGAGTAGACGAACAGTCGCATCAAAGCCAGACGTTGAAACTTAATTATGACAAAAAATGCCAATGTACCAAAGAAATAAAGAAGAGCACCTCACGACTTATTTTTCCAAAATGTTGTAAAATCACCTCATAATATCGCCTTAAATTTGTATCAAATTCAAACAACGAAAGATTTATCCTTTTTGAACATTCATATTTTGCAAAGAGGTGTTCACCTATTTTCCAAATCACCTGAGCTGTGTCTCCTCTTTTAGACAGCATTGAGCAGAAAATAAATACTTGTTGCGATAATTCAAATAGGAGAGCTAATAACTTATCAAAAGGGTGGTTGTCATATCATCAACCTAGAAAGTAATTCGTCCATAATTCCAAGCCACCAAGTTCTGATGGTGAACACCTTATTTGAGGAACATATCATGTTGTGCCCTTCAAGAAATGCCAATTTTAAAGAACAAAAGGAAACAGCCTTGTCTTCGTTACAACCAAATTGAGACTATTTTTAGTTACAAACGTAAGCGGTAAAATTGAGCTTATTTCTTTTAACACATGCTTCATTTAATTAGCGTTTGTCGAGACTTGATATAGGTTTTTTTGGCCCTACTCAAAGGTGAAGTTCTCTCGGCAATGTATAATATCTTAAAAGGGCCGGGTCAGACATATGTGAAGCCTTTTAGAGCGTTTTCTCTAACATATAGTATTTTCTATGTAGATCTTTTGCGAAACACCCACAACTAAATAAGCGGTAAAAAATATCATTTATGAGTTTTCAATCAGGAATACATAAAATATACACGGGCTTGTTAGGGGGCAAAAGCTCAGAAAATCTTCCAATGTGGCTAAACCTTGCAAAGTATAAAAGAAACATGTATTAACAAGTGTTGTAAATTATACGCCTGCAGTAGCAATAGTGGCAATTAAAAACAAATGCCGCATGAAATTGAATTCGATAGGAGAAGGTTATTGGCGAGTATCGCACGTTTGTTTCATCAAACATATCAAGTTGCTGGGTTTTGGCATACTTTGTACGTTGAAATAGGCTTTTCATTTACCTGGGAAAAAAGTGACTTTAAACTCAGAAGACCTTTAACGTTTTTTTAACATATTGTTACTATTTTGTAGTTTGATGGGGTATTTTAGAGAAAATTTGACGTTTTCGAAAAGCGAAAATAACTTTCCAATTTTCTGTTAAAAAGGGTGAGATCTTGTTAAGTTATATGTAGACATAAGTTTTTGAGTTTTAATATACATTTAAGCTACCTTGGAAAGTGGTTATTTCTAACTGCTCTAACGGACATCCCAGCCTGGCCCCAACGGTCCAGACATCAACATATGAAATATCCGTTTTACGAACATTTTACGAACAAGGGTTAGGGGACGGTTTGGTAGTTTATGGCCGATGTGTACAACCCTGCTCTTCTTAACCATTTTTTATCAGTTTGATGAAATATGTGTTGGTGTATATTGTAGCAAATATAGTCATTAAATTGGATAAAGCAAAGGAATAGACCAAATGATAAATTTGAATTTTATCATGTTTATAAAAAGCTAAGTTCTTGTTTTTCAAATTTTCATACGTTTTCTATTTGCTGGTGTATTTTGGAATAACCCGCGGTATCTTGCTTAAAATCATCAACCATCGCCACTTGAATATTGCTGTTCAAAAACATATTTTGGTAAAGTGAGTTACGACTTAGCGACATTGGGAGCGACGATAAGTTATCTATTGCTGTTAATCCTAGAATGGCCAGGCCCTAATAATATGTTATAATAAACATGTTTTGCCTATTATGTTTTAACAAAACTTACAATTCATAAATTTCTGAAAAAAAAACTATATTGTTAAAGTGACAGAAACTAATTAAAGCGCCTTAGTTTTGCCCCTTTGATAATTAGACAGATTGCAGAATTGATTTTGCAAAAAATAATAAATTGAGAAATGAAAATAAGTTAGTTGAAAAGAAATGAATGTGATAAATGCATCTCATAATTAAACATTTCAATTTCAATTATTTTTTTTTCATCTTTTGGCACTTGGTGATTGGATTTCTGAAATAAAACAAGGATTTGGACTCAATTGTGGAATACCACAAAACATCAAATTGTGGAATCAAAAGAAAATACAGTGACTCGGAAATCATTGGCTTGACTATATTTTTTATGTATTTTTATTCTGCAAGTGCCTGCAATGACCACAACAGTCAGCCCATTTTTAGAACAGGGTATCTAATTTCAATATGATGCCTAATCCTTTCCGAACGAGCCAAATTCTTCATAATCACCAATTAGCTAGACGTCTTGCAACAGTTTATTTTATACACTGTGGAAATAATTATAGATTGTGTTTGATTATATCAGCAGTACCAATATCTTTATTGTATTTTTAACTCAGATTGAACAAAAGTAATTATGTTTTCTAAAAGGTGATGAAATTAAATATTAAACAATACTGGGCCTGGTTTAAGGGCCTGGCCACATTGGACGTTTTTTTTGCTTTTGTTTTCCTAAAAAACTGTTTTCCAGTGCATTTCTTATGACCAACTCGAAAAGGTATCTAACCGCTTGTTGTTTTGCGGGGAAAAATAAGAAAAAAGCTTTCAATATGGCCAGGTCCTAAATCATAATTATCGCAGCGCATCTTAGAACTTTAAGGCAAATCCTATTTCTTATATAAATCATAAGCATTGTTTCTTTCAATGTGGTATTTGAAATATAATTGGTTTAAGTAGAATAGTTCCTCGTCGTTTTACGAGGTCTCGTCGGATTACGAACTTGGATTTAACGTGTTACAGGTGGAGCAACGGAGAACATTTAACAATAGATTGCATAAAATACATATATGAAATATGCTGTTTCACATTCAATACCTTATTCTACCTTATTAATACCTTATTCTACCTTAAAAAGCCGATTTTATGGTGTAAAACGACGAAACCTCGTAAAACGACAAGGACCTATTCTATTTATGCTTTTATTAAATAGGACATCACATAAATTTGAAATACAAATATAGGCTTTATTATCATTTAACTCTGTTAAACTTTCGGGCGTTCCTCGAAAACACAAACGAATGTGTATATATTTTTGTTTTTGTTTTGAAACATTTCTCACTTGCGCTTATCATCATCTGACAACAATTGCAAGTCTAAATGTCCATCTGAACCAAAGAAACTATCAAAGAACTGAAAGATTTGCTTTTACGCAAGCGATAACCACTGACTTCAATGTCGGCGCTATGGTCTATAGCTCCATAATTCTAGCTGTACAGTAATGTGTAAAATTCGGCGTAACGTGTGTGTTTATTTGTTTTTTATAAATGTTGTCGTAGGTTTTGCTATTACACATTTAGGTTGGCTACATTATGGTTCTAGAACTCACTTTTCGTATGTCACCGCTTAATATTAAAGCTAAGTGACTAGATCTACATGTTAATTAGATACCCCAATTTCGACAACCACCCTACACCCCCCTTCCCCTCAATTAAAAAAAAGCTTGCCATTTACCTGTGTGTCATTGACAGTCGTCATACGCAGCTGGTAACCCGGCAACATGCTGGGGTCCGCATTAATATCCTGTATAGTTCCCCACCCACAAAAATACAATTCCCAAAAATCCCAAACGGATCCATGTATCAGTATAATAATTCACACACTTGCTCCCTTCCTATGATACCCTACGAAGTAAATTTACTGCTGGGGTCCGCACTCATATCCTCTGAAGCCACCCCCCCCCCAGACAAACCCTTCTTAAAGGCTCCAACTATCATGGATCTATGTTTCATTAATCATTGACAATCATGCCCCCGTCCTATGATACCCTACTTAATAAGCTTACTTTAAACCCTCCATCCCCCCCAAAAAAACATAAGTGTTCAAAGAAAGAAAATTCCCTCATACAACCACTGACCTGAGTGTCATTAACCGTCATACGCAGCTGGTATCCCGGTAGCATCGTGGGGTCCGCATTAATATCCTCTATCGCCATTTCGATGGCCGGAAGCTGTCCTAGACCCCCTGCCCACGAGCCGTTGAGCGGGAACAGACCCAGTATCCATATATCCTTCTTCTTTGGTAATGATGATAAGGTGCTAGCATTATTTTCCCGAATATCCCTTTTCAATAAGGGGGGATTATGTCCGCTGGGGAAAGTGGTATCTCGTTTCAATAAAAGGGAGGTTTTCTTTCCGCTGGAGGTTATATTGCTTTTTAATAAAGGGGGATAAGTTCCGTTCGGCGCAATATCCGTTTCACCTGCTGTTGCGCTAACGCGCTTATTACGCGATGCAGTATATCGGTTATTGCCCCCGGTGTCGGCATTTTGTGTATTGCCCCCGGCGGCAGTATATCGGGTATTGCCCCCGCTGGCGGTATTTCGTGTATTGCCCTCGGATGCTGTATTTAGCATATTGTCCTCGGAATCAGTATATCGGTTATTGCCTCCAGAGTCGGTATTTCGTGTAATGCCCTCGGATGCAGTATCATCTTGGGGTGATATGATTTTCACTTTAGTGTGGAAACCCCCTGTAGCCGTGGTAGGGTTGTGAATACTGTTATTGTGAGGAGGTCCATTATGTGGTTCCTTATGATTCGTTGGAATTTTGTTTCCAAGGCATAGCGAACATATGATTAAGAAGAGTGTAACAGTTAACGTTGCTTCCTGTGATTTCCAATAATTCATTGTAAGGTCGTTGATTTTATTTATGTGAAATGTAGGTCAGTTCTGATTTATTTGGTGACAATCATGATAGTATGATATTGATTTATAATCTGAACACCGGAAAATGCGGAGTTTGTATAAATATGCATAATGACCATTTGATTAATCGATTGATAGTTGTCATGATAGCTTATTATCCATCAAAATGTGATGCGTTTATTCTGCTATAACGTATAAAATCTACGTCACATTATATATCCGAATTTCCACTTGGTTTATGGAGCAGCATGAAATTATTTTTTCCTACTATGTAGTTTTTAATTTAAACAATCCAAAAAACTGGCTTTATACATAAAATACCCTTCAAAATATTGTTAGGTAGCCGCTATAGATAATATCCTGCTTAAAACTCAACACGAAAAGCACTTGAAAATGCAAACGATTTATTAGATAATCATTGACTTTGCATTTAAATAAACAAGCAATTGATGGTTTTATAGCTCGGCATCTGATATAAATATTTGCTAAGCTGTTATAGAGCAAAAGGTATTAAAATTGCAAACAAATCGCCATAAAGTTTATGACGACACTTGAACGTAAGGCATGGATAAATAACATCAATCATAAATAGTGCATCGAGGACAATTCTCATATTTTTATGAGTTTCTATGAATTATAAGGAATCCATGGACTAAGCATAGTTTGTTCTTTTCTGTTCCTAACGACACTTGGTTGTCCGCATTTTTTGGTTGTGCATCCTTTATATCGCTTTTATACCTTCAACTCCTCTGCACTTTGAGTGTGATTAAATCCATGTAGTTACGGTTGTAATATCAAATTGTATTACGTATTGCATTTCGTTGTAATTTTATTTTGCTTTCCAACATATCAAATTAATCAAATACTTATTATTTATTTTTGGTCATATAAAATTATTCTATCAGGCATTATTTAGGTCATTAATATCCACATGTTTTTGTGTCGCTTCATACAGGAATGAATAACGTCATCCTTTCACATACTTAAATATATTTGTAACTTCATTTTATATTATATATCCACAAGAGCAATTAAATGGCATACATGTAATTAAGAGTATATAATTGTATACTGGATTCCAATTACAAAACATGCAGGGCGAAACCAACGTTTTCTGGCACAATTATCAGTATAAGTATAATTGCCAATCACCTATAAAACAGTTTGGCAGTTGTGTATTTCCTATCAAAATGTCAAATCAATTTAAGCAGTTTTGTGAGCCTGTTAAACAAATCAAAATTTATGTTTTTATCAGCATTCTCGTAATTCCATATTTTGTTTATTTATACAAATATATCCAATTATGAGCAATAGGACGCGGTACAAAAGATTATTCTATTTTTATCCAGATTTGATGGAAAACAATCCGAATTGCTAATTCTCAAAAATATTGTCATATATATTCAAAATACTACTCGGCATCTATAATTTTAACCCCTGTTTAGCATCATATATTATTTTGTTTAGATATTTTTTTTAGGTAATTTATGTTCAAAATTATACTCAGCATATCCTATAATTATGACCTCCTGTTGAGCATCACATACCTATACTTTCGCTGACGCCAAAAACTCAAAGCGTGACCAAATACCGATATGATTGGAAAAGGCAGCAAAGGTACCACATTTGGCTCTTCCACTGTTCCCAACTCAGATGTCAAACTCTCTCTCTCTCTCTCTCTCTTCCTTCTAGTTTCTCTCTTTTTGCACTCTTGCTCTTGCGATTCCAGAGCAAATACGCGATGGGTTCTGCTCGATATTCAATAGGTTGAAGTACCTTTAACAAATCGAGTTGGGGTAGGGTACTAAATGATAGAGTTGACCGATCGGAAACCCGCTGGAGAAAAGTTAAGTTTATTTAACATAATTATGCATCAATTAGTCATGAACTAAAATGACGTCCTCGTGAAAAAAAACACACTTAATCCTAACGCCCAGAAATTTTCATTTTGCTGTAGTATATCGATTGTCAGTGCAATGCTATAACTTAAGGAATATTATCAAATAATATGGAGATGATTGGGCTCGAGCGGGATTTTCTTTTTATAGCTTTGATTTTTTTTAAAAATAAATAACTTGACCTGCTGTATTTTGTGTGAATTTAAAAGATCTTGTTGTCCAATCTGGTCAATCTACCAAAAATGCGAATGTAATTTGCATAACGGGTAAAACGAATTCGCATGATGCATTCTCGAAATGAGTTGACACACAAATTTTAATATGACCTTGTCCTAGATATTAGAATTTAGTTACTTTTTGCCTTTTGCCATTGGATGTAGCTTTGCTGTGATAAAGCCGCTTTTGGCGCACCCACAATGGGTAAGGTCCTTTGCGGTAGTTAAGCTTTTAAAGGATAACATCTACTTTTAATAAGTAACTTTTCATATTGTTGAGTAGAGATATGGTGTATGTTGATTATGAGCATACTGAATGATTTAGTTAATGTTTTAATCTGAAAAAAAAACATTATTGAATTGATCATGGTCATGTAATTTAAAAGTAACTTTAATATGCTATAAACTGTTTTGAGAAAAATATGTTGGTTGAGGAAGATGGCTGAGACGCAAACATGTCAAACCATAAAGAGTATTTTAATAAGGGAATAAAAAAACACACAAACTAATTAAAACGCATGAATGATAAACGCATCAGTCATAAAAAATAAGCACATAAGCTCAAACCGAAAAACGTTGAGGAGAATGTGAGGGCTAGGTCCGCGTGCAACTGTACAGGTCTGCTAATATTAAGACTTATGCCATTATATAACTTCTTTATTGCATCAATTTTATAAACCTGGAAGTATATATGAAAATATATCTGCTTATATTGCTAATTCAAAGACGCACATATCAGGTTACACATGCCTACTTTGTGACAACAATTTGATAAACCTAGGAGAACGAATAAAAAGTACCAAAAAATATAGGTTTCAATTGTTAATGAGCTCGGTGCATGGATGATTTCATCTGTATTCTCTATGCAATTGTACTATTAACAAAAAGTGCCAGACTAACTAACGATGGTACAATACATGAGGAAACATTAGCATCAATACATAGAGGAATATTGAGTAATACATTATTGAGTTAAAGAGATAATGCCTTTTCGAAATTAGTTCATAATACATCATCCCATTGTTTTGTCTTTGACTGTTATGAATTTGATCTTACAATGTAAACTTTTTTTGGTTGTATTCCGTTTTTTTGTGTTTATTTACTTTTTACACACATATGACATACCATTCATACTGACAATGTACAGTTATGAGTTGATTCCGTTGTTACTGTTTGCAATTGCATTCCATTTAGACAAATAAAATGCAACAATGTAAAATTTGAGTCATCTATGAAATAATGCAGACCAGTTTTATGCAAAATGCATAACTATGCCTAGCATATTTTCTAACAATACCAATTTTTGTTTCCTTCTGTTTTATTCCTATATAAAACCTTACCCTTATTTATTCATATATAAATGTTTCAATTGTCAATTTGCATAGACCATTATAAACTATCTTTAATTGATTTCAGTCATCTTATAACGTTGCGAATTTATGTGATGTCGCTTCTTTGCGACCTCTCTTTTTTACGAAGTCGCGATGTGACGACGCGACGACGCGTCTTTTTTTTGTAACGTCGCTTCTTTTTATCACGTGACGTCACGTCGTGCCTTTTGCGATCTGTGTGTGTTTTTTTTTTGTTCCGTCATGCCTTTTTTGTGATTACATGACGTCGCTCTTTTTGTGAAGCCACGTGTATTTGCGACGTCGCATATTTTCTATGTTGTCGCAATTTCTGTGACGTAGCCACAATCGGTCACGTCTCGTTTTTTGACGTTCGAACATCTTGTTGACGTCTTTGGAACGTTCGTTAACCGAGCCTATTATTGATTGACTGACCCCACACATGGTCAGTTTTCAGTAGATGAAGAAAAGGCGAACGCGTGAGATCAGTAACTCAAACACAAGGTTAAATAAACTAAGGGAGCGCTTACAAACATAAAACAGGCACACCTCAGATCTTCTTAATAGCTTTTCGATAATTGAAAGGTTCCGTGCAATGAAGAGAACAATTGATTTTGCCAAAGTTGTCTAGGTAATGTGACACCATTTATTATTAATTTGTTCTAGATTGATCTTCCAGAGTTCATCATATCAAATCTTCGTTCGCATTGCGTTATAGAGATTCATCTAATTATGGCATGCATAAAGGGCTATAAAGTACACGTCTCCATGCAAAATGATGTACTACCGTTCATTGGCATTCTTTTTGTAGGACATCCTAATTTCAGTTTACAGCAATGCCAACAATAAGTTATTCAGAGTGCCAAGTGATATTGCCATTAGCTATGATAATAAATAACAACATTCTTCCAATTACATAGTGATTTGTGTGATTGTTAGTGGCCCTCTGAAGAAAAGGGGAGAAATTAGTGCCCAACAAATACCGCCAAACAATTAGCTCGACAAGGCCTAGTAGCCAACGTCCTTTCCCGCTCGATAGGACGTCGAGAAATGTCAAGATAACGTTCTTATTTGACAGTTTTTTTCCGGGGGTCCTTTATTCGTAGCAGCTGAAGAAAGGGCGTTGCGCTGACGTCGTATTGATGCTGGACGTAGAAATGAAATCCATTCGACGTAGGGACGTAAAAGGACTAATTGAAAACTGCCATTTGGGCTCATGATAGAACGTCATTTACGTCACATTCTGAAATGACGTCTTTTGGACGAAGCTTGTCGAATTAGGTAGCAACTAATGTCCTTTTGTGCCAAGGAAAATATTGCTTTTATGTGTCAAGTAGATATTCGTGTTGGCATTTGATGCAGCGAAATATGGTAGCCAAGAGAAATAATTTCAAGATACAGGACAAAATTATTTCTCCCGGGTTTCATTTTCATAAAAGGCTAGTAATGCGTGGAATCTCATTATCAGGGACTTATTGGTCAGATAATATTTATGTGAGTTGAAACTGTTCGGGTGTTTAGAGACAAGGTATACACATTGTAATATTGGCTAATTTAAGTGCCAGTGTAAGTTTCACCTTGAGCGGAGGATGACGGGCCCGTTTGATATAAAAGTCCCCGGGCATTGTTCCAACGTCTAACACATCAGAAATGTCTCCATCATTTCGTTGTAATTTACTTTTGGATAACGTTAATCTTTATCAGTGAAATATGCGGTCTTGCATATCAAAATAGGTCTCTACAATTTCATTGTACATGTATTTCAATTTGGTCTGAGTGTTAATTATAATCAGCAGAACGTTTTAATTGTTATAAAATTCAAATATGAAAATGCAATTTATATCTGTACAAAAAAAACACTCAATTCAATGCTCTATCTCAGCATCTCATCGGATGGTGGTTTGAATATCAATCTACGATGCGCCTTTTCCATTGATTGATCACATTGTAATCTGATGTTCCTTACACATGAAACATGCTGATTCTTAAGCCATAGATTCAGAGTAATCTACTGATTAGAACTAATAGCAGTATGCCTCAGGTTAATTATCCTGTCGCATTCTCTTCTAACATACATTTGTTATGTGTTTTCCGTCAGTCCAGCCCGAATAAGGGCCTGTTCACATGGGACGCGGCAGGCGGCAATATACTTATATGTTCTTTATAGACTCTGCCGCAAGTTATATAAAGAACATATAAGTATAGTGCCGCCTGCCGCGTCCCGTGTGAACAGGCCCTAAGGGTGCGTTCAGCGGAACTTTGTGTCTGTGTTTTCGGAATTCAAATTGGTATAAAACATAGTAATCCCAGGGGTTATCAATTGCTGGGATGTTTTATACCAATTTAGACTCCGCAGACGCAGACGCAAAGAGCCGCTGGACGCACCATGAGGGTGAGGCTATGCACTTGCGGAATACTCTGATATCACTCCGAAAAAGCAACGAAAACATAAAATTGTATAGCCCTAGATGCTCGCCAGCAATATTGATTTGATATATAAGTTTGACCCCAAAGTTAGGGTATGAACAGGCACCTGTGGAATTTACTGTGATAGTTGATAGATTCGAAGAATATAAACTAAACCTAACGACTTAGGTTTTACTTTGATTTTGGTGAATTTCGCCGCAATCGCAGAAAATTCTGCAAGGCCCTGCATGTATCATAAAGCGTTTTCTTGTGGGTTTGAATAAATTAATGAAGGTGATAATATAAAAAGGTTCAATTCGGTATTGGAATAGATTCGAAGTAGCATGCATATGGTCAATGAAATTGAAATCATGTGTTAGCTACAACGATGAGCTTAATTTGATCTGATCGATCTTTCTGCTGATGTTTGTTACCTTACATAATGTGATAACGTAGACGCGCGCTTCTGGCTTTTCATGGCAAACTCATAAACACGAATGAACGCATAAAATCACGAAAAAAATAGAAAGGCGTGCTCACTTGGAGCATAAGTAGATTCTAACTTTTCTGAAGGATCCCCTATCAATAATTGGTAAGCTATACGGAAAAACTTTAAGTAGACATAGAGATCATTGTATATAACCATGCAACTCAAAATTGATGGTGTGAAACCTATCAATTTGAAGTTATTTATATGTTTCAATTCATATTTTTTGCAGCATGCATCAAAAAATATTGTATTATTTCTGTACAAAATGGGTTTAAACACAAAAAGGAGTGGGTATATAGCCACTGAACCCTTACATCTGCGTCAAAATTCGATAGAACAAATATAATCACAGGCAAAAGTGGTGAATGGTTATAAGTTGAAAATGTAGGACAAAATAAGGATTTCTTGCCAAACAATATGGACAAATTTCTCTTCTTTGGTATCGTTCTAGTTCCAAACATAGTTTTAGAAACCTCATATTTCTACCAAGCTAGATAACAGACATGGTTTCGGTTAGGTTCCTGGTAGGGTTGACTGAAACCATGACGATACCTGAGGCCTACATGTACCTAATCTGGGTAAAAAAATAGAAAGGATTAGAAATGAATCCCCCACCAATTATCCCAAGCGAAAATAAAGCAGTATTTTATTTTGTTTTACATGTTATAATTGTATCGTTTTGGTCTTGTTTCTAATTTAGAAGTCTATGTTTTTTTTCTCCCAGTCTTACTTTTCATAATACTACTGGATAAGGCACCAAATCATTTTTTTTTGTTTTTGCTCGAAACCCCCTCATTAATCAATCGCCGATTGCTATGCGGATTAGTCTAATAGCTTTCCGATAATACAGTAAATGGCATTGTTGTCATATAAATAGGTGCTAAGTGCCCAAGTAATTAGGTGAGACCCGACCAAAATGGGTGGTTTTTATTCTTTGATGTTTTTCCATCAAAGATATATGGAGTTATAGATATGATGCATATGGATTTTTCTCAGGTATCAACGTCCTATGGTATATTTTTCTCTTAAAAAAGTCAACGTATTGTCCTGAGAACGTGTTTGAACCTTATTATTATCTGATTTCTTTACGTTTACGTAAATGATATCATATATTATTTTCGTGCGGTTATGAACCGCAACCAACTTATGGATTTTGTGGAACACTTTACTCTATCAAGTAGACTTTCTACATAGCTAGAAGAGATATCAGCGCGTAAATTATGCTTTTGTGTTATGCTCGTATAGTTAAACATATCAAATGTTATTTTGCAAAATAAATACAAGCATTTTAAATGAATCCATATTCCACAACGGGTCAGATTTTTCCTAAAACGCTGCCAGCACTGTACGACTATACCCGTCCCCTATTGGTTAAGACGACATCACATGACATAAACAGCATGTATTTATGCACCTTGCTGTTATGACGCAATACAAGCACTCTATTGAATGCAGCTGTCAATTACAAGACACAATCCCTGGGGCTGCCAATAGTTATGCACAGTGGGCGGGGCCTACGCTACTTACGGCAAGAGATGAGTCAATGCCTTTATTGAGGCGTGCTGCAGTGACTATTTTTA
>LQRL01019302.1:0-20329 GCA_001703475.1 Hydroides elegans
ATATAGAATATAGCATACTGGTAATTCTAATAGCGGATCAGATTGCTTTACATACTAGATTTAAAATGATTGATCGAGCAAAACACTCTTAAAATGTTTTAAAAAATCATTCATCAATACATTATTCTGGTATTTTTAGAGCTATTAGCCTTGTTTAATTTCTGGACTGAGATAAGTTAGGTGTCATGTAACGATTAGATATGATAATCTATGGCTCCATCAACTAATGTTTTTGGTCGAACTTTGCAGGTTTTATTTGCGTTTTTTAAGGCGTTGAATCGCATCTTAAAGGAAAACAAATCTGAAAGTGAAAATTAAAAAGAAAAATTGTTCACTTAGTATTTTTAAGTGAGCGAAAAAACTGATTTAACAAGGGTAAGATATTTTATGATATAATTGTAAGATATTGATAGAACGTTTGAGAACAAGCTTATAGAAAATTATGTTATGGCTATATAAACCTATTGATTTGAGATTTCTAACCGAAAACAAGACTGGTCAATGATGGTGTTGAGAAAATATCTTAAAAGGGAAATCAACCTTCTATTGATCATCAGGAAATTTATTACATGCCTGAAAATTATTTTATAAAGAAATGATAAGGAAACGCAGGGCCGTACGCCCGGGCCGTATAACGCCGAACGGACCGGTGTCGTGGAAACCATCACAACCCACATAGCCCAATCCGCCAAGGGCGCAGTAGTTTCGTTTCGACAGGTTAAAATATAAAGTACTATTTTGTTACGTATTTTACGTATTTTGTTTTCGGCTAATATTGTTAATAATAAATAAGCTATGTGTGTTAAAAAAAGGTTGGGTTATTTTTTTAATAAGTATTAAAAAAATAAACTGTATAAATACCCTCGGGCACGGTGCCGGACGGACCTCAGGCTTCGCCTTCGATCCGTCCGGCCCTCTTTCGACAGGTTAAAAAATATAAAGTACTATTTTGTTACGAATTTTTTTCTTATTTTGTTTTCGGCCAATATTGTTAATAATAAATAAGTTATGTGTGTTAAAAAAATGTTGGGTTATTTTTTTTTATAAGTATTAAACAAATAAACTGTATAAATACCCTCGGGCACGGTGCCGGACGGACCTCAGGCTTCGCCTTCGATCCGTCCGGCCCTGTGCCCTCGGTTCCAGCAATCAACGTATGACCCTCCAAACATGAAGTATTATTATATTACAACCCAGAAAACCATTTAAGCGAAAGTTGCTACTATACATGCATATAATGTCAAACATTGGAGTTCTCCGTGAGCCTATTTTCAAAGCCTTTTTAAATTACGAAAAAAATGAAAATTTATAATAGTTGCATGCACAAAATACAAATGATGTGATTAAACTATTCAAACAATACTCATTTCATATAAACTCAACCTTATGAATATAGAGGTGTAAAATAATGTCGCTCTATTAAGTTAAACATTATATATAGATGTGTTTTCGATCATCACAAAAAAATGTCTTTTTTTTTCTTTTGGTCTATGATTAAGTATGGAAAACGTTTTGTTATTTAGCCAAAACTACATGTACTTTTAGTATTTCATCCTTTTGTAACAAGGTAAATCGGCAAAAAATGCAGCAGGATATAGTAAGATTATATGATTATGATATAATTGGCTCTCCGTTGTTTTAATACAAATGAAAAGATGCTCACTGTTTTGATAATAAATTTATTAATGAAGTTTTCGATGGGTTTTTATTCAAATTGATGCTATCACCTAGATTTATATTATATTTCTAATACAGTCGCATATCTAAATTTCTCTTCCTTTTGTCATTTACAGGCTTTGCACTGATGGCGAGAGGCATTGCGGGCAAGGAAACCATGGCGGTCATCAACAAATGTCGCCACAAAGCCCGCGAAACGCTCCGTTATCGAGAAAAACGCAACGAATCATTGAACGCGTCACAGGCGTTTGGAGAATTTTAGTTTAAGCCATGAGCTTAATTTCTGAAAATGATTGGCGCAAGATATTTTTATATTGGTTAAAGTTGCAGTCAGGGCAGACGGAATATATTCTCAAAAGATTAAATTATTGAGTTGCACTTTAAAACCAATATATAATAATAAACGGCATATCGCGACACCAATTTTTAAATCGAAGCGCTTTGTAGTAGAGAGGAACGAAACGAATCATCAAATGCGTCACATGTGATTGAAGAAAATTAAGATTTAATGCGTTGGTGCTAATTGCTTTTTGAGTTTTAAATATTAATCGTTCAAAAACGTCAAGACTATTCCTCATTTGTTAGAAAAAAAATGTTTATTGAGGAATGAATGAGTGTTTTACAAAGATTATGGTGAGCTGTTGAGCGCCATGATGTTAAGTCTATCGGTAATGGTAATCGAATTCAGATCATCACGCGTGTGTTTATAGGGTTTTTATAGATGAATCTGATATACTCGAACAGCCATGACATGATTATGATTCAAAATATATATCAAATTGTCTAATACAAAAGTTATTTCGTAAGAAATAAAAACGAAGCAGGCTTACCATCTAGATGTTTATGAATAAGCGTCAAGATGGTAAAACATTTATTTTTTTTAAACTTACCATTCATTTAAATGCTTATGCCAACGATAAAAACACCGGGTGGGGGAGGTTTGTTTAAGCAGGATATCAAATAGATTTGTCACAGAATGCAGGGTCGGTGGGACGATACTGACAAATACAGACTTACTAATTTATCATAGATGTTGTACTTTATGCCTTATTTCTTCAAATTAATATTGTTGATTAAAATGTTCCATTTACTAATAGAAAGATATGTAGTTTATGTTTTCCTTTTGATTTAACCCCACCTTTCACACCGCTATGATTGTTGTAAAACATCACAGATTTGCCATGGGTCTGACATGAGACTACGGCTGGGGTGAGAATAAGATTTTCTTAAATTTTAAGTACCAGGTCACGAACGAGCGTTGTAATGACGTCGGTTGAAGTGAAACTAGACGAACGTTGGGCTTTTAGGTGACTAAAGTTTTACGTGACTTGAATCGACATTTATCACTTTGGCTTTAACTAAGAAAAATATTTTCGATGTTTAGATGATGACGGAACATCGTTATCTATTGATACGCAACGAATTGATAATGACTGAAGAAGAATCCAGGTCAAATATGTTTCCATCAAAAAGTCTCTAAAATTAACCACATATGCCAAAAAATGGGAACTCTTACGCCCGTTACCCTTTGGGTTAGAAACTTGATGAGCGATGATTACGATGTACATTTACAAAGGTTATGCGTGGAAAGCTGCATATGCTTGCTAATTGTTCTAGGTTTTAAGTTTACTCTTTCCAGGTTCACTCATGAAGTACGTTTTGTTGAACAATTACGGGTATTTACCGATATTATGTTATGCAGGTATTGCTACAAGGCTGAGAGACTAGTTTACGCTACCAAATAAGGAGTAATTGATTGAGTAATTGAGTTTAAATGGATCAGCTATCATGAAATCCTCATTTTGTTCTGGTAAATATGGTCGAAAAAGATGGTCTAATTTAATAGCTAAGTACCCGCATTGTGTAAAATTATCTATCGAGGCCCATTTAGGCGAACATAAATGCAAACACCGCATCCAAAATACACAAGAGAGTATTTGAAATGCTTTAAGGGTTATATTAGATGGTCATAAAACTAGTTAATCAATAATTACTCATCGAAACTCGGGAGATTAGTTCAAAACTTAATACGTGTGTTTGAAAAATAATAAAACGTGGTTAATATATTTCTGTCAGATAGCATCACATTGCCAATAAAAAATGACTTGTGTGAATTATGAAATCGTTGATGCAGTGTTAATCGCACTGGGAGCATGTGTTAGCTTATTTGGAATATGTGGAAATATCGTTGCATTTTTGGGATTCCGGAAACAAACGAAGAAAACATCAACGTCCTTTTTGTTCCAAGCACTTGCCCTTGCTGATACTCTGGTTATTTTCACTTTATTTACCTTTGATGTATCACTGTATTTCTATTATAAGGATACGTTTGCCTATACACAATTTTCAGTGGATGCCCTTGTGCTGTTTGATTGTTTTGGAGAAATAAGCATTTTGTTAACCAATGGTATAACAATATTACTGACAGTAACAAGATTAATTGCTGTGTGTTTCCCATTATATGCGTCAACAATATGTTCAATCAGGAGAGTACGCTGTTATCTGGTTGCAACGATTATTGCCGCAATCGGCTGTTTTTTACCCTTTACGTTCGCCTTTTTGTTGAATATTGAGAAATTAACAGGACCAATATATGATGTTATATTCCGACCCCTTGTGTTTTCCGCATTTCCTTTACTGATAATCACAACCATGACAATAATAATTATGGTTCGATTAAAAATCCTAAATAATCGCCGAATCAACATGACAGCAGCGCATCGCCGAAAAAACAAGTCAACACGAGTGCTCATTACTGTAAATATCGTGTTTGTTGTATGTAGCTTACCATGGCCTTTGTTTAATGTTTTGAAATATGCTGGTCTCAGTTGTATTGGTTCAGTTGTATCATACACTGTACCTTTCTTTCACATCGTGAATTCGAGTGTCAATTTCCTGATTTACACGATGTTAAGCAAGCAATACCGAGATGTAGTCATACAGAACTGTCGATGTTCGTGTTCACGCACTCGACCCGATGGTGCCTCAATAAACATAACTGCAAACTAAGGCGAAATAAAAACGAGGACAATTACAGGGAAACACTTCTCTAGAGTACTATGTGAGATAAACGTAATGACTTCATGTTTAATATCTGTGTTTTTTGTTGAATACATTCTCATATTCTATCAAGTTAAAAATTATGATAATGCGGCCGTGTGTATTGGAAACAGTGAAATATGTCACGAGAAAAGTCTTAAGTTTTATTGCTTTTAACCATATTTTATAAATAGAAAAGTTAACCTCCATACGTTTAAACATGTTTAAAGCAGTTAAAGCAGTTCACGATTATCTAATGCTTGCCATGATGCATAAATGATATATAAGGTATTAAGCCTGAAAGTTTATCCCCTTATTATACTTGTGTTATTTTTAAAATTTGCGTTTTGTTCAAAAACCTTCAGCATTAATAATTTAAGATAACATTTTATGAAAAAGCGTATGTTGTCTAAGAAAATCAAACAATAAATCATATTTCAAACCAATCTGGAATAGATAGATCTAGCATTAATGAATATTGGTAGCATGGACATAAGAACTGTTCAATTTCCTATTTACTGAAAATAAATAAACATTTGTTAAAATGATTCGTGCAATTATAACCGATCAATTTGAATGAATGCCTTTAATACAATTTCACAACAAAAACTCAGTCAATTAAGTATTTTTGCCAATTTGTAACTATTTAAATTATTACAAATGACCTTTATTTGGCCATTATTTTTCTTTTTTTGTTGCAATTATCCTAAACAAACATCAGGAGTAGGTTTAACAAATTGCTATCTTCTGATAGATATTTCAACATGGTCTTACTAAATGCACTCTCGTATGTACCCATAATACAATTGATTTGTATTCATAATAGCGTACCAAGTTTAATACGTTTTTAATACCAGAGTGTTGACACGCTGGTATTATATGGGTTGGTCTGCATCGTTTCATGCGTGCTGCTATATGTGCTTTATAACATCCGTCATGTTGAGGAAACATTTTGCAAACTTCGAAGCATAAGAAGAGTGCATTATGTACGGACGTTTTAAGCATATTTTGAGTGAGCTTTTACAGTGTTTCATACTTTTGAATGTACCAATATACGACATTGAATATATGATGTAAACATTTAAAGAGGCAATGCTTTCGTTAATGTATACTCAATGACATCCTTAATGTTTTATGCTCCAAGGTTATATACACAATAAAAGTCTGAATGCCTAATGCACGTATACGCCACAAATAACCACAAGAGAGCCATTCATAGATTTTTAGTACGCTGAAGACAGTTTCTTTTAATATTCAAAGAGTACATTCTTTTTCCAATTAATAAGATGAGAGCCATGAAGGAACTTAAACAGACTAATGTTGCTTGAATTACTACTAACAATGACAATCTACATCGCACATTTTTTTTGCATCATATTGGAAGAATTGAGACATTGCCAAGCAAAACATATTGCAAGAGTACATTGCTATTTGCTTTGACTTAATAATAAATTATATTACAAAAGAACGTTTATATAGAACATTAATAATGTTTAACCACAATGTTATCTAAATAAAGATTTAATAATAAATTTATTAGTATTTCGATTTGAATTATGTTGCCGACGTCTTTCCCTCCGTCGCTTGCCGTAGCTTTTCTCTTGTTCTTCTCATTTTCCTATCTCTATCCATTGCTCTCAACCAATAATGTTTGATACCCATGGATTCCAGTTTATTTAATCGTCATTCTGAAGCGAACAAAAAATGTTTGATAAAAAATAACAATACGCCCTCCGATGTCGTGGGGACGCTCTAATTAGGACTCATATATAGGTAGTGTGTCATCAAGTACAAGGAAAGGACGTTGCGCCAGCGTCGATTTGAAGTCGTACGTAAGGAGTACGTTCATCCCATTTGAAGGGTTATAAAATAGTCCGAAAACACTTTCACATGAAACATGCAAGGCATTCTATCTTAGCATTTAAGGCATTTAGAAAGATATAATTTTTCAAAACCTGTTGAAATACGTCACTTGGATAACGATTGACCCGCAGAAGCAATGCTGCCTTTTAGACATTATATAAAATTGTTGACGGACATTTTATTCCTATTTTTGATCAATGTATTATTTACATTTTTATGCGCTTTTCAAATATGATGAAATCTATATGCAGGGACAACTTACCTGATTCGAGTAACTCCATATGTTTATCCATATTTTAAGCGTTAAACATTTCATTGTATATTTTTTATAACTAAGTTGATTGTCTCAAATATCTCGATGACTGACAATTCTACCTTTATTAAAAGTATACTTGCATTTCTAAGGCTGATCAGCTTGTATATATCTTACTAGATTTAAAATGATTGAAATAGTAAAACACTCTTAAAATGATGAAACATCATTTATCAATACATTATTCTGGTATTATTAATGCCCTTGGCCTTAAAAATAGGGGCCTTGTGTGTATCTAAAAAAAGTAAACATCAATTACATTTAAGTGTTTCAAACATTTTGCTTTTAGCCATATGAACATTATATATTACGGTTATTTGTAACCGATGGTCAAATTAAAAAATAACTTGGGTATATGTTTCAGATTCTAATATGATATGTTCTATTCAAATATCATAGGAAAATATATATATATAAAGAGGTCTGGCAAGAGCTCGAAAATGTTCGCCAGGTTAATCAAGCACATTTGATGATCAATTTCATGCAAATACGCCATGAGATTGTATATAGAAGATATATGTAACATTTTGTTAGCCACATTTCAACGGACCCGAATAGTGACTTCAGATTTCGCTAACATATTGTTAGTGTTCCCTTCAATATACAGTCGAGTGGTGTGTTTGTTTTATAACATACCTTTTCCGAAGAATAATTTATCTAAATACATTAATATTGCGATTCAAAAACTGGTACTCTCGTCATCACAGTCGGCCAGCTCCTTGGACCTGCCTTTTGCGTCTTTCGCAAATGACAACATATTTGCACATCAATTATTAAGTCATTTTGAGACCAAAACATCTATAATTTGATAAATGAAAAAAATATTCGATTTATAACGCTCTATTAATTTTCCAAATATTTAAAACGGACATAAATCATGCACTAATTTGCGAATAAGTCACGAGATTTTATATTGAATGGAGTCACTCTAGCGGCCAAATCTGGCTGAGAGTCTGTTTATCCCCCCTGATCAAACATTTTCGAGCTCTTGCCTGACCTCTTTATATATATTTTTTCATATGATATTAGAATAGAACATATCATATTAGAATCTGAAACATATACCCATTAGCAAGTTATTTTACATTTGACCATCGGTTACAAATAACCTTAATATATACTATTCAAAAGGTTAAAAGCAAAATGTTTGAAACACTTAAATGTAATTGATGTTTACTTTTTACACACACACACAAGTCTCCTCTTTTTAAGCATTTCACACCAAAGTGTGATTGATTTAAACGATTTCGCTACGTTTGCTTGATCCTAGTTAAAGTAAGGAATATGAGCATAGATGAGAAAGTTTTAGAATGCACAGAAGCTAATTGCCTGCAATGGCTAAAGGCAACGCTACATTTGCGATAAGAGATTCGGGCGAGGCTATCCGCTTTCGTGCTTTTTAATTTACCTATTTTATCTTCAAATATGAACAATATAAATCATCCCTAAGATCCATATCCTGTTTAAATCAACCCAAAGAACATATGTCTCAGCTAGAAAATGAATTTTCTTAGAAAATTACATTTTATATTATAAATATTATTAATGATATTAAAAGTGGGAATATATATCCCGCTTATTCTTAGTAGTAATTGTATCATTACCTTGGTCATTCATGCATGTGTTCACTTGTTGAACGTGCAGGCTACATATTTAGTACTGATATTCATTGCTACTTATACTTGTGACTTTGAATTGACAAGTACCCAAATATACAAGTACATTTCTGGGTAGAGAGAGCTATTTCATGCAGTGCCCGCTTGTATACCCTGTTGACTGAGCTTGAGCGGGTTCGAACCCATGGTCACTGCCAAAGAGTACGACATATTAAATACCAAATAACCACGAAATAACTACGAAACATAATTTTAGATTCAGTTGAGAAAATAACTGGGGTTATTTTGAAAAAAAGAACGAAAGGCTTAGAAGAGTATAGTTGATAATCTGTAAATGGATAAAATAGACAACTTTTATTAAAACTATATGAGGGCTAATTATGTCTTATTGAGGGCACATCTTTACTATAATTCAAACTAATAATTGATTTATCTTACTCTTATTACGATTAGATTTATATATGTAATTGCATCACGTATATATTACTTTTTTCATGTTTCATGTATATATTGTGCATTGTCAATTAAATATAATCTACATTGTAATCATATCCCCTATTTAACCAATTATATATTTTATTTTTGGATTAAAGTTCAGCCTTCCCTAAACATATTTTATATCTAACTAAGCAAATTTATCTCAAAATCACACAATGAATGTTTACTTTAACAACGTGTTGTTGAGTGGTAGTATATATTGATCACTTATAATTTCTTCAAACAATCTATATTATTATATCTTCTGAGTTTCTTAGAATTATCATTTATAATTGATCCAAGTTGTTTTATGTATCTCATTTTGTTTCTTGCTTTATATTCAGACAGATTATAATTATCAATTATCGTATTTCAACATTTCATTTTTCGATTATTTATACTGTATGTTAAGCGCGCATGGAATGGGCAAATATACAGTATTATCACAATACGATAACCATACATGCTATAAAGGGTTACATCTTATTCTCCCCTTAGTTTCGAATAGTTAATTGAGGTCCGGCTTGAAACGGTCTCATACTAATCTCTTCATGCTGTATTTTATAAAACACATATTGCAGGATTTTAATTGTTTGCCGCAATGAACGAATTTGTCAATTGAGCTTAAAAGCTTTATTATTTAAATCATGGGTACGGGTACTAATTATAAAGATACGGGTACCAACGAGTGTGTATTAAGTGAGAGCCTATTGCCAAGTGTTTTTAAGATAGCGGAGCAATCTGCGACAATTACTCCTGCTTTTTCGTACACGATAACTTCAACCAATTTGTAATCATTTTGAATTTCATTTTAATTCTTCTATTGAATGACGGCGGTTGTTCTCATCAAATTTATTTAACGACTAATCTTTTATGTCAATGTTTTACGCTTTTATTGTAAAATTATTCGAACAAACATTATTTTTCCTAATTATTTCAAATAGATGCAGGATTTTTAGATTTTGTGTAAAAAATATTTAGAAGTTGTTTAAATGTGATCAATAATCAAAACAATTTCTATATTTTATTCTTGATTTTATTTCACATTTTATTATAACAATATCACCATCATGTTAATCACCATAACAGGATTATTTCGATTCTAGCTCGTTTCATTCGTTGATCTGATGATTTTGTTTGCGCCCTAATGCACCTCCATGAACGCTGAATATCAAGAGTCATTGCATTAAAAGGCTGATCTGAAATAAAGAATTATTTTATTCCTCGTTTTTACAAAGTGCAAATCTCTTAGACTCTATGTACATAGTTGAAGTTTGATTAAGATTTTACACTTTAGCGTTAAGAGCTTATTTGTTTGTATTTTTGAGCAGATTTTCCATTTCTCAGCAATGGCTGATAAGTGGGTCATTCTTGCAAGTTGTGGCATTACTGAAGTATTTTAGCATCACTGTTCAATTATTGATATGTGACATCGTATACGGTTTTATTTAGTCACAATGCAGAAACCTGGGAATACGTATAAGATTCGCACTCAACAGAGACGATGGAATTCCAGGTTAGTCTGCAAATATTCGATAACATTCCCGTTGTGTTAAATATAATGAGCAATACAATATTTTCTTACAATATATATATATTGAGTAATTAGATACAGTAAATATGTAAAACAATGTATTTCATCTAAGCGAACATTGATATCCACACACCAGTTCAACATGAATTTGAAAGACAGTTCACAGCCAAATTTATTCGACTTCATCCATTGTCCTGAAACAATCATATTTCATTGCGAGGGGAAATCTATGTAAAGGTTATTGTAAGATAACTATTTAACAAGCAAAGGTTAAACTGACAATTAAAACCACAAGTTTGCAATCACAGTAAAATGATATAATTGCTTAAATAGGTACAGTTCATGGCGATAAACCCTTTATTTAATTATTAGTCAATAACATCAACAGAACAGTTTAATTGCACATATTTGATATAACATGTATCTGACGAGACAATACATTTATTCGTACGATTTGGAAGTAATTACGCATTTTTTCTATGTTGATGAAATAGCATTGAACAACACCACATTCACATCTGTGACATCATCCCGTCGCACAGATGGTATTATGACATCACATAATGAAATGTCTAAAATCAATTGTGTATTAGAATAGTTGTTTGTGGTGCATTCAACGTAAATTGACAATCATTCGAAGGTCAACTCATACAAACCAGTGACAATGTGACAATATTACACAGTTCCGGTGTAATGTATGTTTGTATTTTTTTACAATTGGCCTTTATACAAGAATCAATCAAATACAATAGATTATAATTGTTATAACCTTCTTGAAAATCAATCTTAATAAAAATCGTTTTTTTTTAGACAGGACAACATGCGTTATGAAATCGTTTTAGAATATTAATTATCAATGCTTTGTTATTTTAATCTTTTAAAAGTGGTATGGTATGAGATGAGGATTCAAAACGAAAATGTAAAAAAAACATATTTCAAACGTCAGGTCAATATGCTTTCATTCATTATTTTGGTTTCCTTGGTAATTTATTTCACCACTTCAAAATAAAGCTGAGCAAAATTTGAAATCTGATTTGAAAGAGTTCGTAACATAATTGTTTGTAATGTCAATGATAAATAATTTTTATTATTTCTCATCAATAAAATGTTTGACATGTCTGTAAACCAGTCTGCAAGGGTACGGTAGCGTTAAAAAAAGTAACATAAAATGTTAAAATTAATAATGAGGACACTGCGTTTTTCACATTCAATCATACACTGAACCATGAATCACTCAAATGTAAAACACATGTAGCCTTTTTTTTTGTTTGATAAAACCGAAGCGTTATGTCAAACTTTATTTTGAAGAATAGATATATTTGTTTCTTTGTTTGGATTTTTGTAGATACATTAACAATAAAATTACGTATAATATGCCTTATCATCATTATCAATAGTTATATAAAAGAAAAAATATGAAATAATTACTTTTCCGAAATGAATATTATTCATTTCAATAACAATGTCTCTGTGAAATCTGTGTCCACGCTTATTCTAACAATTATAGACAAATGCGTGCCTTCGACTTTTATCAAATGATATTATTCTTTATTATATTGCAAATTGAATTCATGATATCTCAAATGTTGAATTGCTTCATCTTGCAACTACTGCAATGATTATAATCATCAGGCAGTTGTATGGATGATTGCTCTTTGTTGCTTTTGAAGTCCGATTAATCACATCTGTAATTCATGTTGAATTCATCATTTTCTATGTGTCGTTCCATATAATAGATGCAAATAAACCAATATATCTAATTGAATATAAACACGAGAATAATTGATATGGTCATTCTATTGAAATCAAAGACTAGCAGATAGGTTCTCATTCGTAAATTAAACAAAAAGCTCATAAATATTCTAATAGCTATAGTTCTTAGTATACATTGTAGCTGCATCCAATAGTTTAATTGCATTAATTACAGTTGAAAGACTCCGTGTGACATTGTGCTGACTGCATCTTTGAAAGCAATTTTCATTGAGAAAGTTGTATGGTTTATTTTCTATTGACGTTGGAATTGTGGTGCGCATTATGGCATGTGGTGTAAATTATAATGATATAGAGGAATGAGAGGAATTAAAATAACTAGATGCAAGTCTAATGGGTATACCATTGGATGGCTAAAGTCATACGCAATTAACTATACAATATCATTTGCTTTTATTTCATTTTATGTTACAAAAAATAATAAAGATAAATGAACAAAAATCAAAATGAGTCTATCCAAAGTCAACCTAATAATTTATGTATTACATTTCAAGTTCAATGTTATGTATGCAACAATTCAACAACAATCATTTAAGAAAATAAAGAACTGCTCATTGTCAAATCATAGACAGGCTAGTGAAGCTGTAATTAAAGAAATAAATCAAGCAACGCTTACTGAGTGCTCTACCAAATGCACTGAGTCTTCTCAATGCGGCGTGGTTATGTTCGATAGGCCGAACGGAATTTGTTATCTTGTGGATAAGGATTATCAAGTTTGTGACGAGACTTTGGGAGTTTATGAAATTGTGAGTTACATATTTCCGATATTGTTTATAGATGGGTTTAATTACTCGGATCGTGTCTGCATTATTGTGTAGTCAAAGAGACTTAACGAGTAAGCATAACAGTGTCTTTGTTGCTTCATTGTGTTTTAAATTACCCCATATTTAGAATAATTTGAATTAATTATATGCAACACTTTACAATTACAGAACTGTCTTTATTTCTAAGAAAAGAAATGCGAGGAAGCATTTGAAAGCAAACACCATGGCATTAATTGCGTTATTTTAATATTTCATTTAATGTTATGTAAAGGTATGCATTGTGATACATGGTCACTTGAGGCATATCTAATACTAATGAGACCAAACCATTTGCTAAAAGTACAACATTATCCTTTGATCTTCAATTCTTCAATGCCAAATCAGCATTTGTAATATTTGTAATAAGGTGTCAAATTATAATAATTAAATACTCAACTGTGATCTTGAAAGGTATGATCTATGAAGGTTTACCGTCTTTTATGTATGCTGTATGCCCTTTTATATGTATGCTGTTATAAAACAGCATTGAATATAACGGCATAATTTGCCAATATTGTCAACATATTTGTGCAAAAGTGACTTCAATTCTATTGAAATCGTATCTTTTATATCTTTTTAATGAAAATGCCATATGTCAAAAATATATGACACAGTTATAAATAAGTTATCTTGGATCAAGCAATGCCTACCTAATACAGCATTGTTTGTGTAAGATTTTTAGTAGTACATATACTTGATAATATTAATTTACATTCGAATCTGAACATAAATTTACTAAACAGGTGAAGTCCAATTTCTGCTACAATGGGGGAACATTATTGAATGAGACACAATGCTTATGCGATGAAGCGTTTGGTGGTAGATTTTGCAAATCAGGTTGTTTTGAATCATTGTTGTATTAAATATATCAAAACTTAATCACAAAAGAAGTTTTCTTCTAATTTTGCGGTTGATTGTAGAAATGAATTTTAACAATATATATTCTTGTTCATATTATAAATATACATAAACGACGGTCAACACACTCATTAAACTATTTTACAGCTCTCAGATTCAGCAAAGGACTTGTCTTAATGAATTCGTCAAAATTATTCTATCACGAATAATAGTTCATACATTTTGATGAGCTATAACAAAGGGTAAATATACAGGCTAATGCAATAGCGCTTTGAAAATACCTTTCAGATGCACATCGACTAGAAGATTGCACTGAAAGCACATGTCTACATGGTGGAATATGCATCGATCTGTTTTATGATTTTCGTTGCGAATGTCAGTTACCTTTCTATGGGAGAATCTGTGACAAAAGTAAATATTGTTATAACAAATAATATTCGTCTTTTATTGTTACCATACTCCTCCAAAACAAAAATGAATTAATCATTTAAGAGAATTAAAATGTGTTCTAATTACACCCGTTGCTCTGCTTTAGAGGTGAAGATTAAGCATGCTTTGCTCAAATAGTAAAATAAATATTTTTTTGTGTAGCTATATACTTTTTAGAATTGAAGCTGAAATTTGCCAAACCCTGTTTAGTATATAGGCGGGAAATTATGACATATAATCGCATACATTCACATTCACAAATTTAACATTACATAATAAATAAACATGGTTTAATCTTCCGTTTCTCCCATTTCGGTCATTTTTGAAAAGACACATCGGGGTGAAGAGGAGGCGAAATATTGTTTTCAAAATAAGGGCCGAAAGGGCTAGGAGTTGATTTGTTTAAACCATGTAGTGAACAGAAGTTATCTATCACAAATGTATTCATTGTTATAATGCCTACATCTGTATGAAATTAGTTGCTATAAATGGCTTGCATTTGATGTATGCGATTATCAGCATGCATATCACTATCTTGCTACAGCACTTGACAGTATCTTACATCCACGCATTAATCCTGTTGGGAATACTATGTCATAAATTGTATTCATGTAGTACATATGATTATTTTTTCAGCCCTCGAAAACATTGCACTCAACCAACCTGTAAGCGTGTCCAGTCAAATAGACGATGTAGATGTAGATGCTTCATATGTAGTGGATGGCAACCCCTCGTCTAATTTGCGCATAGATGGATGTGCTCATAGTCTTGATAGTAATCATCCTTGGCTGACTATTGATTTTGGTGAAATGAAAACGGTCATTGGGGTCGATATTGTGAACAGGGGTGACTGCTGTGGTGAGTGTATGTTGTCTATCTCAGATTTGATTTATTTTTATGTCAATATGCACAAACAATAGCAATAACGTGACGTTACACTTTGGAAAATGCAATTGCATTAATTAAACATGCATGCCATTTGTTTAGAGTAAGTATCAATTAGCAACTGTTTTAAGGTTTATGTAACAATATTTAGAAGTCCATCAAAACGTTAGCAGGTTTGGGTGCTCTTTGCACCAGATAATGGTAGCAACATTCGTTTTGGTATAATTGTCATGAGCGCATGTATAAAAAAGCTTTCTAGAGCGAGCGCACACCTTACAACACCATCGTCTGATAATATATTGCTTGAAAACATATTTTATTTGTAGGTGAGCGCCTGCATGACTTTGAGATCTACGTCAGTTCAGCCAATGCAAACCCGATGGACTCGGTGACCAAGGAGCTTTGCTGGGCATATATTGGGACTGTTGCAGACGGGACGACAGCCGAACTGACATGCATTTCAGAATTGAATGGAAGGTAACGAAATACACTTTTATCTCCAGGTTTTATAATCTACCAATGCATTAATGCACAGTGTTCAATCTTATAATGTGTATGTATACAACCTAATTTATACAAACTTATCTTCTTGTAAGTTTTAGTTGAGAATATTTTTCGCTAAAGAGTTAAGTGTATCAATGACTTATTTGGTTGCGATTAGATTGTTTCAGAGGTATATTTTATGTGGAAAATGAAGGAATTATGTTTGTCATTATGATGTTTATGGCAAACAGAGCATTTTATAAATAAATAACCAACTGCAGCCAAACAATTTGTAATCAATTGGTTTAACAGATAGACTTTTCACATTGGTATACCTAAAACCATAAGCAAGTATTTAACACAATAATTTTACAATGCAACACACTGCTGTTATTGGTAACATTAGAAGGGGAGCTTGACTTCTTTAGACAGTATATTTTATAGCTACAAAACCGTGTTATTCCTGTTGTTTGATTATGGTTCCTTTACAAGTTAAACCAATATTGTACTATTGTTTTCATTTGGCATGATGTATCGATGTCGCATGAGAAAATTGAAACGATTTTTAAAAGATATTACTGCTGCAACACAATTTTCAGTTTTCATATATAATAGCCCGAGTATTGCAATCAGGGGTTTTATTATGCATTGTAGATACTTCAGCATCGTGATTCCCGGTTCAAACGAAATTCTTTCGGTCTGCGAAGTCACGGTCTATGGATACTGAATAAAGACAAGAGCCTGAAAGGACAACGATGAAAACTCTTTTAAATAGTAAACGCAAACATTTCTTTTCATTCTGCACGGAAGCAAGAAGTAAACATATCGATGGAATAGTATGCAATTTTAGCATTGGCCCTCCTATAAGAATATTTTTGTCTCATTCATTATTTTTTCACGGCTACTATATATATGAGCGCAATATGTCAATTCTATATTTTTTGCAGTATATTTGGTAAACACGTTTGTTGTTGTTTCTTTTGCAATGTTTTGCAATATATGTTTTATTTATCTATAGCCATGATCCTAATTTATAGAATCATCTTCTGTTTTGTCATCACTTCTTTAAAGTAATATGATGCATCTATATGATATATCATAAAACGAGTTTGACTATAGGAACTTAAATGAACAAAAAACATTTTTATAGGTATTGAAATCACTGTAATCTTTAGTGGGTGTTGTCAGATTAGGAGTGTTAAAGCAATTAATAGTATTTTGACCATAACAGTATCTGATGATATTTAATTTATAAATTAAGATGCTAATATTCTAACACAAAATTATATCATCTTGTATATTAGTTATATTATGTCTTTGATTAGAGTTTATCTTTTATGAACCCTTGTTTTTTTATAAATATATAAAATAATTCTATATTGGGGTGGCTAAGGTACTCGCCTATGGTACAAGCGGTCCCGCGTTTGATTTATAGCAGTCTCATTCAGAGCAGTGACAATTGTTTGCCCGCCATATTGGTATGAAATATGGAATAAAGTATTAATTGTTTATTGCATATATTGATATTTGCTATAACTTTTGAATAAAAAAGACTGAATATCACAATCTCTACCTGACCGCGTCAGATTTGTCGACCACGAGAAAACATGACCAAAAGAAACATTCAAATGATGATGAAAATGAATACTTTGGTGAATAAATATGATAGTCATAATATCTTTAAGTTCTATCATAAAAAGATAACAACTAAGCACGTCACAATTTTATTTATTATAATGTGAACATATTGTGATAAGTATATAATTTATAACACAAACATGCATATACACCATAGAAACAAGTGCCCTATGACAAGGTTATACGACTAACGTTGTAAAAATAGTTACGTGTTTTGGCATATAACTTGTTAACTCGTTGACTGTTTAAAATTACATTTTCACATAATCAACTTCAATCGTCCTGATTATCAAAATGCAATTACCTTGGTATCTACCATTTCACCAACATCACAATATAATGATATTCCAAGTGACAAAACGTTTTTCGCATTAGATTCTTTATGTGTATCAAAGCATCGATTATGCAAGTTAAATTTGTTCTTTGACTTGCGTATTAAGTTGACAAATGACAATAATCAACAGCAGTTATTATTGTTTTTAGTAAGTGTTATACCCTCATAATGTCGATCAGCTTTTCCCGGAGAATCATTATGTGTATCAAGCGAATGACTTTGACCGCTTGAGTTGGTGTTATTCTTTCTGGAATCACACGTTTCCTTTTGAATTTCTTTGATTTAGTGCAATATTGTTTATATGACGGCAGTATACAATCTATAATCATAGCAAGTCTAATGGACTCAATTTAACCATCTAAGTTCTCTAAACGCTTACTTTGGTAGTGCCCGAGGCTTTCTTTAGATAAAAATTGTACTAAAATATCAATAAAAATAAGGAAGATAAACGTGATATGTGTTTTAATGAGAAAGTCAGCCAGTTTATCTAAATCAATCAATTAACCTTACCTTTGCCTAAACTCAAAGCACCAACGGGCTATACCGTTTAGATAAAGACCCAGACTAAGGTCTTTGTACGTAAAAATCGCTGGTTGCAAGTTTGACTTTTTTATTTGTTGGGAATAGCAAGGAGTGATTTGAGTATTCTTTTTAAAATACCAACAATTAAAACAGTTAAATTCGAGTTGGATTTCTAAATTGCTTATTTAATGTAATGAAGGCCTGATGTGAATTTATTTTGTCACCCTTAATCGAACATCGCTATATTGTGATGTAAGTGAGATGGTGAATATCACGATACGATGATAACATTTTCTGAATAAAGAATGATTGAAGCATATTATGTGCAATTTTCATTTCAAAAGGTCTACCCATTAGTAGTTTTATATCCGAACATCCCCTAGAGCGTTATTTTTAACACGTTATTTTGCAACATAGCGCATAAAAAGCAATACACTGTGACAGGTTTCAACAATCCTTGTTAACAATATGAATTGTTTTAACTCTATTGAACCTTAAAACTTCATATTTCATGAACTTTGTCAAATATTTATTTTTAAAGGTAAACTATTCAAAGCTATTTTTCCTGAAATTTAATGCAACTCATTACAAAAATACAATATTGATTTCAAATTCAATTATGTAGATAACGATGAAGCATGATTATACTTACTTCGAATATGTCTTCACCTTGAACACACTAAATGAAATAATTTGTTTGGAATAGGTAGTCCGAGCTTGGGTCAGTGGGTGACAGCCTATGAATTAGGATATAGTCTCAACAATGAATATTGGTTTAATGTAGTCGATAGTGATTGGAACATAGTTTAATTTCAGGTTATAATCTGCTCACTTGTTTCCAAAGGACAAACTGCTAAACACATTCAAATATATCGCATAAAAAGGTAAATAAAATCAGTGAAACAATCTTGACAAATACTATAATATGATATTAGTTCAATTTGGTTGATTTATATCAAAATAGTTTAATTTGGGCTCAGAGGCTACAAGATAAACATGAAAAATACTAGAATGATGTCATTATTTTATGTACTTTAGCAAGAAGTTATCAACCAATCTTATTTCTTTATGTACAGCGTAATTCGGATCCGCATACCGTCGTAGTACACGTTTTGGAACAGAGTATAATTGCCAAATTTGTGAAGCTCTACATCGTAGCTCGGTGTTCTCATATTTCGATGCGAGGGGAAATATACGGATCAATACAAGGTATAGTTCATAAATCAAGAAGTCAGCCGTTCATCAAATTGAATAGACAGAAAGTCATTTAAGATGGATTATCATTTTATAATTTATTGAAAATTAAAATTACTTTTAAACTCACTTGCCTTTATAAGCCACTATATAAGATATTTATAGATTTAACGTTTATTATTATTTGCAGATAGTTGTTATATTATATTTTATAAGTCACACAATGCTTTATAATCTTTTGAACATTTATGAATCTGATTATCTGTACTGAACTTATCTGAATCTGTTGATGTTCAAGTTATCCTTTTATTGTTTTAATTTGTTGTTTTGTAGAGGATCCCTCATGCAGTGCACTAATTTGTAGCGGTTCGGCCCAGCCTAGATTCGAGGTTTCATTAAGTGCATCAAGTGTTTGGTGGTCAGATAATTTCCAAATGTTATATATTTTCTATATTTTCAACTTTTGAATTCCAAATATGCATATATTTCTACGGGTGCAAGCAACCCATTTACCCGATAAAGGCAGATTTTAACTTGAGTTTAGCTATTTGATTTAAGCAATTGCAGAAGATCGCAACAGGTTGTGATAATTCACTAGGCAACCAAATATTATTCTGAAATTGGGTTGATGTATCTCATTAAAATTCTTTCAATCACGAATATATGTACTTATATTACAATTATGTCACTAGGGTCTTGGATTGCCGGTGTGAGTAATATTGACCAATGGATAGAAGTAGAACTAGAGACCATATACCAAATTTTGCAATTGTAACGAAAGGTGATTATCGCTCATATATACAGGGTGACCAGCGTCAGGGAAAATCAGGGAGAATCAGGGAATTTCAAAGTCACGTTTTCAAATCAGGGAAAGTCAGGGAAAATCGCCCTTTT
>LQRL01019314.1:16749-45941 GCA_001703475.1 Hydroides elegans
GTGGTCTATGGAATATGTTTTAAAAACTGTAGTATTTGATAATTTATTCAGATAAATCTAAATCAATTATAAGTGGATCACTGCATTTTTTACATATCAATTTCCCAATTAGAAGATACATGTATATTATTATTTTGGAATAGACAGATAACCTGTTCGCTAAATAGTGTTTTCACTAGTTTCTTTAAAATGCAGACAAACCTTTTGTACGCACATTACAGCCAATCTAAAAACATGGAGCTATTCATCATCTTTATCCCTTTAGGAGTACCATGGATTCCACAAAGATTCTACGAAATTCAAAGAAAAGAATGTGCTGATATTTCGAAATGTAGAATCTTTGTTTACCAATTTCACCGCGATTCCCCTTAAGAGGTCGTCCATTGCTAAAAATGGGTCATACTCTATTGATATATTCTGTCTGAGACTGCAGATAGTTGAAATCATGTGCCATGACTAGAGTGATTTCGTGAAAATTAATTCACGCTTAGAACAATAGAATGACGTCATAGAAGTGGTTTAATAAATGTGAACTCATGGCTCCTTTGTGGTCATAATGACGTCATAATTTCTATTTTTGTGGAAACAAAAACATAATATTACCTCACAACCTGCGATATCAGAAATACTGACATAATGAAGAGGTTATAGTTTTAGAAGCCATGACCTCTGACAAAGTTTTAAACTGATGGAAAGATATGACGTCAACCATTCACTCAAATTAATTAATTCAGAAGGCAGATACAACCAGAAAATATGACTCCATCATGATATAGCTATGATGCGATTTCCTGAATGTCATGAAAGTCATAGCATATGTCATAGCAGTTGCTTATGAGATACACATGATGTCATGATTCACTAATGTGTCGATTTGAAAAGTCACAAATTAGATTGAAGGTGAAATGTGCGCGCCCACTCAGGCGAGAGCGAGAGCTAGAGCGAGAACGAGAGCTAGAGCGAGAGCGAGAGCTAGGGCGAGAGAAACTCGAGCAAACCAAGTAAATTAGCTAGAAAAAAGCGAGAGGTTTTACGAGAGACGTAAAATTTGTATAAATTGGAATCATTTTCAAAATATAGTGTCGTAGTGTTATATGAACTTCAACATTGAACCATATTGATATCGGATGCCTTATCAACATCGAGATATTTCGAGATTCCGAATAAGTCTTTATGTTTCAAATTCGGTTGCCTATTTTACTTAGTTTTGAAATTCTGCAAAAACTAATAAGTATTTTATCGTAGGTATAATTAGGCATGTTAAACATGTACTTTAAGATACATCTTTCATATAACCTGCCCCTCAACTTACAACAATGTGAATATGAATATTGTAAAATATCGATATCGGATGCCTTATCACCATAGATATATTTCGGGGTTCTGATAAGACTTTAATATCATGAAATCTAGTCGCCTTTTTATTCAAAGGCAGAAGTAGGAAAAATTGAATTTATAAACACGTTTATATATATAATTTATGCGTACTGAATATATACTGTGCGGTATTTATCAATACTATAGTATTAAAGTCAGTAACTCGATGATAACCCCGATCCGATTGGATAAAAGCAGTCCATAAAATAAGAAAATGCATTATGGCAACACGATAGATAATATTCAAACTTGATTTATATATACAGACTTTGAATAGACTCAATCATAATAATATTCAAGCCTGAAGATCCATAAAGAAAACTGATTAGGCTGGAAATTATCATTTCAATCGGATAGGATCGTTCATACCACGTAACTACCAAGTATGACGTCAAAACGTTATCTCGACGTTACAATAACATTGTTTCTTTGCATGCGGAAAGGTCCATCGAAAAACGGTAAATGCGCCTATCTAAATTGCGTGACGTTTTGCCAAAAAAAGATTTTCGGAAGTGTGTTGTAGCATTTTTATATCTAAAGTGCTAAATATTTATGTGTTTATCCATGATTTTAAGCTATTCAATAGCTCATTCTATCTTTCATTTTATCTATCCATTTATCAATCTAGATATGTCTATTGAATAAACTCAACTTCCTAGCCGAACCCAGCGAGAGGATAGCGAGAGCGAGTGTTTTGTGCATTCGCTTTTGGTCTCGCTCTCGCTCTAGCTCTCACTCTCGCTTCATTGGGCGCGAATTGGTATAACATATAGTGGCACAAAAAATATCTCGCTCTCGCTCTAGCTCTCACTCTCGCTCTCGCCTCAGTGGGCGCGCACCTTAACGTTATATATAATCAACATATCTCGTTCATAACATATCAAATATTATGTAACACTGCAAATTCTTTTATAAAATGGACTTTTCATTCAATTATTTAAGAACAAGTTTTGTGATACATTGGTTATCTGCAAACGTGTGTAGCATGACGCAACACTGGTCTATTCTATTGTTAAGTTTTTCATTTGATATTTGCACAGGGCGTTATATTACCAAATCCATTTTTAGTCATTGTATATTTTTTGAATTTCAAGTCCTTGTTATAGGCTATTTAAGAATCACAAATAGATTGTAACATATTTGGCAAAAAAATACATTTAAGTGTCTAATTATTGTAAGAAAAATGTGCTTGTTAGTTGGTACGTCCTCGATAGATATTCACTGATTGCTTATTTATGTTATGTGTTATTAGATAAATCGATTTTTTTTCTCTAACAACATTAAGTTTTCTTATGGACTAACAAAAACTAGAGAGATTATACGGTCAATATTTCAGATATGTTTTTGACTATCTATGCGTTATGCTCTGTCTTGGGAATATGATATGATGTTTATTATATTCGAAATAAAATTAAATAACTAATATACCTATTTGAAGTTTATTTCAAAAGACACTGTCTTTAATATTCTTACTTGATAATACTAATTTCTTTGACTTACCTCTAAAAAACATAGATATGTCATGCAATTATTTGGATAAAGATATTATTTCAAAGGTATTTGTCCTCACAACGATTACTGTTATTATTGTATGCTAAATGTTAACAATGTTTATTTTTTTCCCAAAGAAATCAATGCTCAATACTATCTAACGTATGGTTCTTGCATGATTTGTGAAATACCTTTCAAATATCTATTTTAATTGACAAATAATATATTGTATATTCAATCAAAATAATAAACATTTGATACACCTATCACAAAAAAAGATTACTGGGATCCAAAGTTAAACCTAATTCTAATAATTCTTCATAATAAGCTTTGTGTGCTCTAATAAGGACATGCTTGGTATGTCGTATCATCCAATCAACCAAAAGTAGGTGTTATAAAGAGAACACAAACGCAATGCAACTCACTTTATTGTTGTTTTTGTGTTGCAACCATTACTTTTAAAGATATATCATTATCATTTACATATATACCCGTATAATCATTAAATTAGTGACACTTATTTTCAAAAGTGAAAATAGAAAGTGGGCCGAAACGTTATGACGTGTCAAAATGTCCCAAACAGTGGGCCGAAATGGAAAACGTCCTGACACCGTGACATTCGCTCTTATTAACATATTGTCGCTCCACAGGCTACCACTCTTCCAGTGGGGTGTTCGCGGAGGTAAATTTTACACCTTCCAGCTGTGCTTTGCCTTTTAGATCGACGAAGATATGTGCATGGATAAACAGCAGGCAGTTTTTGTCTTCGACGGTATTTTCAACCTGAAGAAAAACCAGCGATATGAGGTTAAAGTATGGAATTACAATTCCCAACTTTTCATGAACATTTCACTTTCTAGTCTTATTCGTATATTTTGTCACCCGTGATTGAATTAAATCATGCAAATTAGCAGGATGATTTGTAATGTCATTTACGTTAGGTATGATTAAACAAACAGAAACATTTGGATTCAAAAACGCAGTCTGAAAAATTAACTAAATCATTTCTTTCTAAATGTATCAAAAGTATATTTTATAGGAATCAAATGTATTTAGAATAAATATCATAAAACCTATTGTCTTATTTCTAACAGCTGTCGTATTACCAAACAATATCTTACCATGACAGTATATTTCATGCCGGCGACAACTTGTTCTATGTATAGTCTTGCCTCATATGTTGTGAAGACAACATTCAATGTTTGTGAAATATCATTTTTGACCTAAAACAGATACTAATAAATATATATCATATATAAATATATATATAGTTGATAAGTAGCATAATCAGAATTCATCAAATATGCGCCTTTTAATAAATTTATTTTCTGATGCAGTCTAATGGTCTCGAGTAAGAAAGCATGTGTAAATTTGTGCAAAAAATACATTGTTTCAAATAGAAGAATGTATAACTTACGTTATCACAAAATGCTTGAATCTCGGGTGTCGCAGCCTTAGGGTCGGACCACCCACCAAGTTTACTCTCCATATTTGTAAAGAACGTCTTTTCCCTTTAAACAAAACTATTGATAAAAGGCAGGAGCATAATTAAAATTAAACGAGTGTTGATTCTGTCCGATAATTTAATTACATCTTCTATGTGCGTTACAATCAAATTTCAAACTACACATGCGATGAGATGTAAACAAGTGTATTAAAATTACCCCTTTAAGCTTCGGTACCGTAGGAGGATTTTACTCAAATGAAATTTAGATATTATAATCACGTTTTACTCTAACAACCCATTACAATATTAAGATATTAAGGCTGAAAGAACATATCCTTATAACATAAGCTAATGACATTTACCTTTCTAATTTTTGTTGATGATAGTAGTCTGTCGATTTCGAACACAAATTCGAAATTATTGTCAATGTTACTTTGTTCTTCCGTAGCAAAAGAACACATGTGAGGACAAATCAGCATTTCATATTATGTGCTCTTCACATAAAGCCAAATCCCTCCTTTAATGCCGCATAACAGTTCCACGAAATCATTGAATAGATATAACTCCTTTTTTTATAACATATAAATACACATTTAGGGTTCGCTTGACCTTATATTGCCGTAGAGTCCATTCGGACAAAATGCGATTACAAAATATGTTTGATGTTAAAAAAGCATTGGCATACACAGGGTTTGATTAACTTTCAAACGTGACCGAAAAACCATCTGCTTGACCTCATTAAACAATTCATATCTAGTCTAGCTAGTTGCCTTCGTTGAAGTCTCATACAATAATTTCGTTTTCTTACTGCGTAATAAGTGGAAATGCAATTCAAATTTGTGTTTTTGCAAAACAATAATTTTTGCTACGTGTCGTGCTAAGTGAAAAAAAGGAGCGGCGTGTAATAAAATACATTACATTTATACAAAAAAAATGAGGGTAATAATATCACCATTCTTATCCCTCCACATTTGTAACGTCTTTCTGCTTTAAAAAGCTATTGATGAGAAGCACAATCATAATCACACCATTCTTGTAAACTTATCAAGCAAAAATGTTGAAGCAGATAACTGAATTAAAACGAATATAGAATATGTCTATAATTGTTCATACGTTTGATTGATCCCATTCATTATCTCGGATCCAAGATTCCGGATACAGGATACAACATCCAATAGGTAAACATAGGCTATCGTAGGTTCATATTTCTCGTGTTTTTTTTTAAATATTCATTTTGTCGAATAACATTAATATCAAACTGCATCAAATTCTCAGAATAATTGATTTATATAGCCAAATTTAACCTCCTCTGACCGACTATCATTGCAATTTTATTGCACTTCATTGTTCCTCGCAATTGCAATTCATATGTACTTCATAGTTCCTCGAAACGCGTATTTTGATATCAATGTCGCTGCTTTTGTTGCATTGTCTATGAAGATGATAGGTTGATTAGAATTACATATAGTGTTAATCTCATGAACACGATATAATTATTTGTATACAGCCAGTTAAAAATGGTGAATAAAATCGAATATATACGATATGCAAAGCAAAATGTATTTTGAAAGACTAAACATGGGATGCTGTAAAACGCATTTTATGTGTTCCGTTGGTGAAGAAGACCATGTAGAATAGACTATTTCAAAATGCCACATATTTAGTTTACAATGTAAATATTAAACATTCTGATAATGGAGAATTTTGTATGATTAACATAGCAATAACTTCAATGGAAAGGTATTTTGATCTAGCTGATGAAGAGCACCTCACGAACTGTTCCTCACAAAATGAAGTTCCAACCGAATTCCAACTGGTTTCGACATTTTGAGAACAGTTTTTGTATGCAATTTTGGTTTTGGATGTTTCTTTATTTTCATAAAAGGTCATGTGTTGCAAATCAGAAATTGATCAAACTGGATTGATTGTCTTACAAACTGTTATTTGTTAGATGATAGTTGCTTTCAATTGAGCATATTCTCTTTTCACTTCAAACTGGCCAGAAAAGGAGGTTCACACTCTGCTGACTTTGAAAGTATTAACATTTTTCAACAACAAAATATATATGTGCATATTCAAAAACGATATTTTTAGTTTGCGTCAGTTGTCATTACAACGTTAGCGTTATGTGCCTTATAGTGTCTTTATTAAGGCTAAGGTAAATGTAAAAGTTATGTATAGAAGTAAGGGTATCTTATTGACAGAATAGAATAAGTATTTATCAACATATGATTTAAAATAAAATTTAAAAATCTACCTAACCTTGAACCGTCAGACAAATATATATTAATCAAATATCGAACAAAAAAGATTGATTTTCATGTTCTAATCATATAAAGGAAACATGCATTTCTCGAACTGGATGCACAATTTCACAGTCTTCTCATCTCGGAATAATGCCTGGTGATTAAGTCGCTGTCATGTCAGTCGACAGAAACCGGTCGATTAGGTGTACTATCCTGATTGTGTGTTTTCGCCAAAATGCGTTCATTCTTTTGCATACAATAGGTTCTCCCTGTTTTGGGCTTAGCCAGTGAGTATTGCTAGATGATTTTCTTGAAAAAAGACTTCCTTCGGGTCAAGGACTGCATGGATGACATAGATCTTGTATCATGATGTGATCGGAGGAAGTGGGGAAAGTGTTGATAATAAGATAAGCTATGTAAAAAAACGCTTACCTTTATACATTAATCGAATGTTTTAATAATTTAATTGTTTGATAAATGAATGTTTTTGTGATAACATTTTTATTGACATATCTCGATTTCGAAAAGATAAGCTCGAAAAAACATTCTTGGGTTTGTTTTTTTTTTTTTTAAACTTAATATTCATGTTTCGCTTGGGTTCAATAAGCAAGCGTCTTGACAAGTGCAATGTCCCAGTGAATAATAGTTTATTAGGAAATGTTATAGAATATCGACGTCTTTTATTTATTGAGAGCCATAACAACACAGTACATAAATGTAAGTTTTCTTTGATTTATATACTCACCAAAACAAGAAAGGATACTTGATTTCAAGGGGTCTTATCAATGGATCCTCTTGATATTTCAAAAATATATAATTCAAAGCTTCAATAAGAGCCTGGTAATTTTACAAACCAATTAAAAATTAAAACAATTACTTATCAGTACTTTTATTGATATGACAATAAATATGACAGATATGACCATTGATATAAAAAATCCATGATAAAACTAGACAGAAATATGTCACACGGTCAATATCGAGTGTGTTCACCACTTACAGAAGCTACCACGGTGTCACAAGTTTGAAATAGTCGGTCAAATTTGCACTTTCCAGCTTTGTTTCTCCATTAGCATTGATAAAGATATTTGCTTGGATATATAACATGTCATGTTGTGGGATAGTAGCATCGATCTGAAAAAAAAACAATAAGATGTAGAACTCATTGAATGACGGAAATTTAAACATACGAAAAATGAGTACTACCCATCATCGCATTTTCGGACACAGGGATTTTGTGTGCTATGCAAAACACAGTGGTCGCGTTTCTTTAATCCCAGTCAGTTAAGATTCTTCAGTCAAGTCAGTGAGTTAAGGCAAACACGTGTTTCTTATCTCTCGGTCAATAATTTTCATTTCAGTAAGACAAAATGTCAGTAAACTGAAATGATCTAATTTTGTCACGTGACACAATGTTTTGATTTTACGTCTTACTTGGACTCATATTTCATTCCTATATATTGAATTTTCATGATAATATTTTTATATAATATTTTAATGTAATAGCCTTATAAATCATTTTAACAATTTTTTCAGTTATACTGAACAGTATTTTGGTCTACTTGCTTCAAAATAATTTTGACGTAGCCTTGACCTTGATTTTTTTTTGTTTTCTGTCAGTTAATTGAATGCCTGAATTCACTAAATTGACTAGAAAAAAATAATTGACTGAGCGAAAAGAAACGCGACCACTGATTTCTTTTGATTTTTTCTAGATATTTTTGTTGAAATAATTTAGATTATAATTTCGTGTCATTTTCGTTCATGCCAACACTGACGCAACTAGCTGTTTTAAAAGCAGTGGTTCTGTGTATTGGAACCGGGTCATGTATTTCTTAGCCATTTTGAATGTTGACAGGACCGACATGACTTTCGGCATAAATTATAGTATGTACTCCTTATTTAATGAAATATAAAAGATTAGCAATAAAAATGCTTTAAAATGTGTTGTAAACAATTCGAAGTAATTTTTACGCATCAGTCTATCATTATTAATGTGTGATCAAACACCCGAAACACATTCACTATGTCAATTTCATACCCTTTTTCATTTGATTATTCTTGTTACATTTGTTTGACGATGTTTTGTCTGTTCATCTATCTTTTTTATATAGGTCGTATTTCCAGGGCTTTATAACAATCCTTAATTATTCTGATATATTACACTTCTATCATTTTATTCCAGTTTTAAATAAAAATTATTTTCAATGTTGCTTGAATAATTTCTTTCATGATTTAAAACACATAACTTGATTTTCGTGGGCCCTTCTTGTGTTCCTATAAAGATAACCTAAAACCTATTGAAATATGCGATTACGCAGTGATGACATACACATAGACAACATATGTCATGGTCTCCTTGATGTTTCTTTTAAACATAAACAAACCTTTGAAAGGCAGATTAAGATAAACCTAAATACAGGTAGATCTAGCTTAATTTGTATGTAACCGAAAAACCTTTATTGGAAACGTTCAAAATATATAATTTAAAATGTGGTGGGGATAATTGATGTCACCCGTCCGCATAATGATTTTTTTAAATAAACTTATTTCTACTCCATCTGAAAAAATATGCGATTACGCAGTGATGACATACACATAGACAACATATGTCATGGTCTCCTTGATGTTTCTTTTAAACATAAACAAACCTTTGAAAGGCAGATTAAGATAAACCTAAATACAGGTAGATCTAGCTTAATTTGTATGTAACCGAAAAACCTTTATTGGAAACGTTCAAAATATATAATTTAAAATGTGGTGGGGATAAATGATGTCACCCGTCCGCATAATGATTTTTTTTAATAAACTTATTTCTACGATAGTTGGTTATTTGAGGTAGAGAGAGTAATTGAAAATCAATCAATATCAAGACCAATTGTTACATCTTCGTCTTATTTAAAATTTACGTTGGTGACGTAAATGGTAAATTTCTATCATATTGATGAGACGAAAGGGACCGGTCACTTGGGTGAAAACATGGAAGAAAATGAGGAAAACAGTGAAAATCTCAACCAAAGCATGTTTTGCAATCAAAGCCTTATTAATGTGGTTAAATTATGTGGTAGTTATAAACATAGGGCCTAGGTTTAATCATACCATTTATCCTAACTTTTTATGCAGTCTAAAAAATATCATACAGCTCATTACATTTCATTAGTTGCAACAGTTTAGTATTCACCCAAAATAACTTACGTTTACGGCGTACTTCCTCTCGTTTTTGTTTTCCCTATATCCTATTGCACTGTATTGTATAAAATCTTCTTGGACTGTGGCCATTCTAACATCCTGTCTTACCTTAAAACATATTGAATATTAGTATAAAAATGTACATGTTTATGTATAGAGAAGTATGATGTATTATGATGTTATTAAAACCCCATGCACTTACAATCTAGACCAAAGATTACAATTCAATATGACCACAAATTATTCTAGAAAATTAATGAAAAAAAAAACATGTGAATTTGTTTACGTTAGGGTTTGGATTAGTTAGGCAACTATAAATGTGCAGAAATTCCTTTGATTAATAATCATTTTATTTTCTTACATTGATACAGATTTGCTGAATTGCAGGAGTTGCTTCCAAGATATCGGACCAGCCAACGTGTGCCATTTTTTATTAGTACGTCTTCCTTCTCTGTAATAAAAGTAATTAAATGTTATGTATAAATGAACATTTAAAAAAAATCACTCATTACTGAATAAACCACCCATTGCTTGATATTATTGATGATAGTGTTTAGGTTATTGGTAAAAAATAGGAATTTATGTTGATTTTATTTTTCAAATTATGCTGTGCTACTTATTAGCAAACATATAAAACAACTTTGAGAGATGCATGTAATATCGCGTTAAGTTGATCTATTCGATCTGCAAATAAGAGATGCACAGCGTGGACCTGCTAATTTGCAAACAATTTGAATAAAATTGAAGCGGTTCCACCACTTACGGTATTAACTTAATATATTTTTTGTATTGTATGGAGATTCATTCTGTTCACATGACACATGATTCATTGCATGTGGCGAGCATTTATAGCAATCATAAGGATGATGTCTGCGACAACATTTTGCATAAAACTGCTTAATCATATATCATTTATGGAATTAAGTACACATATTCTTAACACAACGAATACACAACTTATTTACGCAATGCATCAAACCCTCCAATTGTAAGACAAGTGATTGCATTTCTAATTTGCATTCCATTGAAAATTATAAACATAAAAAAGTCAATTTCGCATTTAGCATATTTTTGCATGAAGTCCTGTGTTGTTATTCATTCAAAATACAAAACGTTTAAAAATGAATATATAAAGCTTAACATATCACGAAAACAATTGATAGGAAAACACAATATTAAAAAACAATATTGATGTCCTCTATCAATGTTCATATTGTGATATACATTGTAACACAATCAAGTTCGGGAAGTTTGGCAAAATAAGTTATGGAGTATGTCATGGAATAACGCAATGTGCTAGGTGTTCCTCAACTAATCTATAGAATTAATATACTAATTGTATGGGCATTACCTTCCAACATGTAAAGCTTATTCTCAATCATCTATTGTTTTTGTTTATATAACAATTGTTTTTTATTTAGACCAACCAATAACATAACTGCAGCCACAGCCGATCGAATATTTGCCTATTTATATTTTCACCAATCCCTACAGGTATTTATTTCTAACATAAATTTATATACAAAAGATATGTTTCTGAATAAATATTTTGCTTCCAAAATCAAAGAACAACAGCATTTGAAATCCGATTTCAATAAAATACAATTACTGTACAAATCAATGTCACGTGATCAATCACACTGTAAAATCAATATATCTATATTTGATATAGTCCATAGTTGATTGGTTGGGAGAGAAAAATCTACGTAGTTTTGCTATGTTTCACTGATCACGATCAAACTATTTTGCAGTTGTGTGTATCTTACAGTAATGCCTATATGACCCATACGCCCTCTGCTGTTGACTTAATAAATGATAAACAATGTAGAACAAAGTAAATATATTAACTGAATGTGTAATGTGGAACATAATTAGTATTTGTTGTAATTCCATGAAACCTATTCTACCTGAAAATATGTTCAAAAGACGTTTGCTTGCACCTATTCATTTCCCGGATCTTGGATCTTGAATCCCGGATACAGGATACAAACACAATGAGAAAAAATAGGCCATGGCGCAATTTTCGAGAAGGTATTTTGACAGATATTTCTCAGAACTATCAACGTCCATTATTATACCTCATGATTTTTTATCGTCATATTTGCAATGGCATTAATATAAAACTACCTAAATTTCTCAGAATTATCAATATCAGTACAATCTCACTACCCCTTTCTTTAGTATTATTTTTAGGATAAAGCTACAATTAATAGCCATATATAGAAAGTATATTTTATCGCTTATCATTATACACACAGTAGAATCAAACGAGAAAGAGTCATTTTAAGGGAAAATACAAATATAAATACATGTAGGAATATATGCGACCATTTTATACTTGCATTAAAATTTTGATGCTTCGTTCCCTAAATTCTTGTTGATAGCTGACAATTTTTGAAAGTCTGTTGAAAGAAAAATATGAAAGGAACAATTTTGTTTTCTAATCTTATTTCTGCCCAAACGAAAATACTTTTTTGTGTGAATGTTTAACCTTTTCATGAGCATCTTTTCTGAAAATTGATAAGAATGGCATGTGATTATTATTCGATGATATCCTGTCAAAAAGTCTGAGGACATAAGGTCCCTGGATATAAAGTCCCTGGATATAAAGCCCCCGGACAAAAACTCACCGAAAATGCAGCATAGGGCGTAAAATCCCCGGATATAAAGTCCCCAAAATTGTACTCTAGTTAAAATACAACAAATGAGTTATTTCATAAATAAAAAATCATTTTGTGTGACAAGAAAAGGACCCATCGCTTTTCTACATCGGTTAAACGCTCACTTTCTTTTTAAAAATCTCGATAGTGTGTTTAATTTATATAAATATGTTCTTGGCCAAAAATGTAAACAGCAGTAAAGTTCCATCTTCACGGTTTAAACGTGTTGGTTTTTTTTTTGCAAATTTTGAGAATTTAATTGTGGGGGCTCAAATACAACCCTGGAACCTAAGTTAACATTCCTCTTTAGCCAATAATATTTACAAAACCAGACATAAATCGTAAATATACCTCTGTTAAAGTTAAAAAGGAGAACAAGGTAATCAATGCATCAAAATCGAAACAAAAAATAATTCAGTTAAAACAAAAAAAAATGCGAAATTTTTGCATGTAAAAAGATCTATGTGCTGCAGAGAGATGTAAGAAAGAAATATTAAGAGTTTAAGTCGTTTTTTGGCCTGTACGTTTACTTTAATCAGTCAACCTACAAGTGTGATGTAGAAGCGCATTAAGAGAACGAGTTTCCTATATTTTCTTTCCATTTCAACATTTTTAACACGCATTTTTATTGGAATGCGATATTTTAGCGATATTTGTTCTGTAGTCTACTTGATACTTAACCGAAAATACTCATTTGAAAACTACAATCAAGGGAATGCGGATTCTCGTTTGTCAATAATGCTAAGAAATTAAAGACAGATAAAATATTGACAAACCCATTCAGCTACATAACCTAAAAAACATACATTGTATGTTTTATTTCTTATGGGGTTCTTTGAATCCGGGAATACAGGTCCTTTCTAAGAAGTGTTGTAGCACTCATTCTAATAACATTATAAAGAGCCTCGTGCAACATCGTGGAATTTCTGCCTCCTCTGCATTTGAATGAAATTGTGTTATATTATTGGATTGTTATTGTTTTATAGGAACTATAGGCTAGCTTTTTATTATCTATTATTATTGCGGATGTTCCATGTGAAAGGAAACATCAACTTCATATTTTCAACCCGAGACTAATATTTTAATGACTCTGCCTATTCAATATTTCATTAAAAACTATTAAACCTAAAACTATTGCGTACTCGGACATTCTGTTTATCATAAAATTATATTACAAATCCATGTGTTTTAAAAGTATGCTTCCAAATATGATTTTTGGATAAAAGTATTCAATTGTTTATCTGTTTATGTATTTTTGAACATTGACATTTGAAAAGTGCTAAGAGTATCAATTTTCCTGCCCATCGATAATTTGTTACATATTCAAATATGAAATACTTGAAAACGGATTGGAAGGTTAGAATATCGCTCATTTGATCACTTTGTTGGAAGCATTTTATCTATAATTGGTCATTGCTATTGTAATTTTTGAAATCATTCAAACATTTAACTCAATGTATTCTACTTCATCTAAAAATCTCTAAATCTAGATGGTTTTAATGAGCGAACTGGTTTGTCGATCGAGGAGAGAATGTTCGGAGGCGTGCAGAATTAAATGATATTATAAACATGTTTATAAACAATAATCCATTAAATCAGGACACATTTTAAAAAATGACTTAAACTCTCTCATTTCGACAAATCGGTCAAATCGTCAGAGAAATCCCTTTTATGAAAAAAAGTATTTATTCATATGAAAACCAGCTGTTATATATATCTTATATATTTATTTGTCATGGGCTTACTATAATTTCTTTGAATTTCGCTTTTCTTTGAATGTCGCAAACAAATCCACAAGCGTGTGGCCGTACCTTAAGTAGAAATATTAATGAAATTTTTAATAGAAGCAACTCTTTAACGTTATGGTAGAGTTTGATGGGAACAATGATAATTCTACGTAATTAAAATTTTGAAATATTTTTTCAAATAAAGCTGTGTACTACTTTTGATGACCGTTGAAATGTGTGAAAAATATATATGAGTTAAGTTTCTTGCTAATAAAGAGGTTTAAGCCTCGCTTTGTTGGTATTACTGTAAACTGTATACAAATCGATTTCGAATAAAAATTATTCATATAAAATATACTTTTATAAATCTTTCGTTGGGGGTATTTTTGATCTTAAGTACTCCGAACTATACACTTTATTCCCTGTTTGCAGATTTAACAATACAATCTTATCTCAATCAGTACACATAATGCCAACCACGGCTGTTTAGAGTGCCCACTTAGTGGCCCACGTTTTTTTGGAGCCAACTAGTCTATTGCTCACCACAATCCCATTTCGTCCTTAGACTTTATTTACATAAGCTTATAATCAGCAGAGTTGTGCTATAAAAACATATATTTTCCAAAATCCTGCCAACTTAACACCCATTTTAAAAATGTTGCCACATTGGTTTTTTTAGAAAAAATAGCAGTGATATTTTCAACATATCATGTAATTGACTTAATATTTCACTAGCCCCCTTAATCTCGATGAATGAAATTAAGACAGAAAAATACCACAAAACGGCATATGTCCATCGTTATATTCAGCTATTTACGATGTGAACGTAACCTACAGTTAAATATTACAATAAAATATAATTCAAAGGCTTTGATAATACCCCAATACACAATGAGATCAAACTCAAGCAATGCAAAATCCATTAACGATTTGGACTAATTTGCTGTTGAAAATAACACATTATTAAGAATCATAGTCAAATTTGCAATTTAAACTAACATTTTTATGTAAAATGTCGTGATATGAGTAACGGATATCTCCTGTCCCTGTCAGGTAAATAATGTTTATGACCTTATTTTTTTTTCAATTCTACTTTCATTATTAGTCTAACTAGCCCTCGTGGTTCAAGTCAATAATTTTGTTTTCTTATAGCGAAATGAATGGAATTTCGCTAGTTTCGGAGAAATGTCGTGCTGAGTGCATCGAAAGGAATGGCATGGAATAGCAAATATTATGTTTCTACATAAATCGAGAAACAATATAACCATTTGTATTAAATCAAGCAAACGTAATGAAGCAGATAAAAACAAATAAGAAAATAGACATATAATTGTTCATACGTTTGATTGCTTCTATTCATTTTTCCGGATCTTAGATCCCGGATACAGGATACAGCACACAATAGGTAAAATATCTTATCGTATTTTTATACGTCTCGTTTTGTTTTTCGTTCATTTTGTGGAATTACTTTAATATCAAACTCCAGACATTTCTCAGTATTATTGATCTAATTATTACCTAATTCATTCTCATGTGATTAAAAATCTTCTTTTAAATCAATACAAGTTCATAACGATTAATGTACATCAGATTTCTGAAAGCAAAACGCATGTTTTTATCAGTAAAAAAACTATTATCTACATACATGTATATATATAATTTGTTTATTGGAGTTACATAGATACGATGACTTACCTTACCAGGTGGTGTACCGATAGACGTTGCCGGTCACTCTCAAAAAAAAATGAAATAAGGATTTATAGACAGCGAATTACAAAAGTGAAGAAATGGCATTTTAAACAAAAATATTTGCAGTCAATACTTCTTTTGGGGGCACTAGATATGAGCCGTATAAAGCAAAAACCTTTTATGTCTGTACTGCGCGAATGAAAAGTTCAATCTTATTATTAAGCATTTTCTAAAACTGTGCATATATTAGACAACAAAGCAGCTATATTTAGAGTTTTAAGTATTTTGGTTTTAGCCATAAAAATTGCGTATCGTTGGCGTAACCAAAATATTGATATACCCCTGAGAAAAAAACTTTGTGCAGGCTTGTAGTAGAGATGCTCTACAGAACTGACACCCTATTGGGAATCTGACAAGAGAATGCCCATTTCGGTGCCTATTTCGGTTATAATAACTCATGATTTTATTCCGTCCGTAACGGAACTTAGCGTATTATAACACGATTATAATGTTGCTAGACGTACGCCTAAACGTTTTTATCTAGGACACATAAATTGTTTAATGTGTGTTATAAACTGTTTTTATTTTATGGCAGTGGGGTTCTTTAAGATGCTCCCTTTTCGTTTCAAACTGTCTGAAAACGGAGGAAACACCTCAGCTGACTTACAAATATGAACTGTTTTTTTACAAATTGATATATGATAAGGTACGAGGTCCGCCATTGGAAAAAAAACTCTACAGTTCCGAGGCGCAGCCGAAGCATCTATACAATGTATCTTATGAATAGAGTTGACCGAGTGCTTTAACCGACTCAGTTATCTCAAAATTGTCACGAAATATTAATAGGCGTGCTATTAATATGAAATCTATTTAAAAAAAAGAAGTCAACCGTATCAAAATTATTAAAATTTAGAACCTTTACCTTAACACTATTTGTAATCACATGTTTTCCTTGGTAAAAAATAAAAATATCTACTTTACAAAGGGAATATAGGCATTGACTAGCAAATTACATTTTATGATATTTAAAAAAAAATAAGCATAAAATTGTTTTGATGATACATAGCTGTAAAATCTAGCAACCTAACATTCACAATATGGTGGTCGAAACACATCAAGTTCATTATTCTATTCATAACCAGTCAATGTTCAATGTTGACCAATCAAACGAGTTCTGCGACATATATGATCACAAACCCTTTTTAGCCAATATGAATCACGGTAGAAGATGATCCTTGAACGATTCTGTTTCAGTATCTGTTGTTTTGTCTCAGTGGACATTGAAACCACCAATCAACATGAGCTTGTCTTGCAGGATTTGATAAATTGAACGTATGAGAAGCGATTATTCATTCACATTACATTGAATGACTAAAGATTTGAATGATCTAAAGCTAGGTCAATCACTAAGCTTTTTTTTCCTTTAAGTCTGTTGTCAAATATGACGGCAACGCCTCCCCATTAACAACCTTCTCCGTTTTGATTAATCAGGGTATACTCTTTAGGAGTTATTTGTCTACAGAAAAGATCATCATCTGGTTTCAACCATGATTTATTCAATGCACACACGGAGTTCCCTTTTCTGTTAAGCAATCTCAAATTTGGTCGATTATATTTTGAACCGATTGACAGTTAATACAGCCTATTTAAAGGCATTCCTTTTTATTTCGTTTTCAGATCGATTTCTATTCTAGTTCTATTCTATTCTCTCGGTTTGAGCAAATTATTGGAAGAGGGTTTATTTCGACTAAATTTGATCTATTCACCCCCTTATGTGATTGTTGATTATCGTTAAGAGCCGAAATTCTAGTTTCGATCGCTCTATTGTTATCAATTGGATTTGCAAGGAAACATGTTGTAATTGTTATTCGTGCCAAAACAAACCGGTTCATTTTTGCACCGAAACAGCTGATCAATATTCACTTCATTATTCTCTTTAAATCACTTCAAAAACCTAAAATGTTTATTTTGTAGCGCTTTTACGAATATATTGTTCAGATTGTATTTTCAAAAAATATATCCACTAGTAACCAATCGATAAAGTCGAAATTTTATTTGAATTCCAATATTTTCAGCAAAGTTTCAACTTAGCCTGGCCTTAAAATATATGACTAGCATAATCCCTTGCACTGGATACTGAAAATGCACAAACACAAAGACCAGTGGGGTTTATTAGTACATGGCTCTTTTGCACTCTGTTTTTTGTACTCAATAATTTACTGATAAACTACCTATAATATCTCGAGAAAGATCCTTTCAATGTCACTTTTATAAAAGCAAAATTAATCCATCAAAATGATTGATACTGGTTTTTATACAAAATATAATGTGTAACAAATAATACCAATACGATAATATCCATAATATGTCATTTAATTGACAAGTTCACTAAGTTTATTCTACAAGCGTGTGCCACAGACGGCACAGCAATAGAATTGATATATATATATATAAATATATCGATCTAAGAATCATTCATAACATGGTCATATTTATGTCAACCATATAAATCAAACGAGATTGCTTGGTATTGCTACCATTTAGTAGTACATTATTGTATTCAAATTTAATTGATATTTAAAAATCAATGTACATCGTTAAATATAACTGATCAAAACATATATAAGTTATATTAATCATGTTTATTTGTCGAAATATGTTTGAATCTAATATATATTTATCAATGTAAGGACACAACTTGTGATACAGAGAGTAGCCCCAATATTACATTCGTTATATTTTTTTCATTTATTTGATATTTGTGGTTAAAGTTATATTTATCAAATATCTTTACGTGGAGTCATGGAGAAATAAAAAAAAATTATTATATTGTATATGAATGAAACAACTCATACTTTTTATTCATTTTCATTACAAAATATAATTGTTTTTCACAATCTTAATAATTATAATTATATATTTACATTATTGATTACATCATTAATAAATAAATTGATCACAACTTTATTTATTTTTTTTTAAATGTTAGATTAGAAGAAGAAAATAGTTTATATTTTTACATATATAATGTTTTATAATAGTCATGAAAGATATCCGATTGCATGGTGCGCGTATGATGCATTATTGGAATACCTCAAATTTTGTAAGGTGTTTAATGTGCGAGGGGGCTGAATTGGAAGTATCGAAGGCATCAAATTTGACCCCTGAGTATAATAAACACCTAACAATATTCAATAAAAATATTTATTCCCTTTATTACATGAAATTAAATGAACAAACCGTTACTGAGGACAGTAAATTATTGCAGTGGCATAGTGGGCGATAATATGATACTTTTTTCACCTTAACAATCATGTTGGAAAATGAAAAAAATTATCATTGAAGATTAGAAAGTAATAAAAAACCTCAATAAATTAGATATTAATTCACGTTGCTGTTGTTCATTCATGAAAATTCTGATTTCGCTTCTAAATGTTTACATTGCAGACTGGTATAATGCAATCGGAAAATTGTCCGGCAGCAATGTACACAAAAAATGGCATCATAGCCCTTACTTATCATTTCTATAAGTTTTGCATCCTGACTATGTAAAATGTACCTTTCAAATTTATTTTATAAGCAATAGTATATTATTGAAATAATATGCATTAATTAGATATTACAGAAAAACTTAAATAAACAGGTAGGCTATATAATATATGAAATATGATAAGTAATTTTCATCATTGTTGATAATACATTGTTCATTGACTGTTCCATTTTCAAATGAAGCCATTCATATACGAAAGAATCCTGTCGTTAAGATACATTGTCACCGAACAGGCTACCAGTGTTCCAATGAGGCGCTCCCGCTTTGGAATTGTGCACCTTTAAGCGTAGCATTCCCCTCTTGATCGACAAAGATTTGCGCATGGACATATCGCGGTTCGCGGCTGTGTTCGACGGTAGTTTCAATCTGTAGACAAAGCAAAACGATTGATTAAGGTGTTTTAAAAAATGAAATAACAGGCGGTTTCACTTGTTTTCTGTATATCAAACTTTCATTTCTTAGTGTTATTTTTTCGAGATAGAATTCGCCATTGAAAAAATAGCAGGATAATTTGTAATCTAATTGATTGTCACTTTGACTCAATAAATATATATTGGTTTACAGACACGCAGAGGCTGAAGCATCAGTTAACATATATTTTCTAAATGTCTAAGACATTATACTTTTAAAGGAGTGTAAAACAACAAAGACTATCATAATTAAAATTTTTGTCTTTTATTATTCAAAAATGTATAGAATGAAGCAATAGGTTTCATGTCTAAAGCCCCGTAGGAGTCCTGACAAAAAAGTCGAAAGCCCCGAGGTCCAAAGGAAGAAATTGAACATTTAAAACCAATCATATGGTCATGATATCAATATATATATATCAAATACGTTTTATTTAAATGTTGCTTGATAAAGCTGATATATGATGGTGCTTTGTGACACAAATATCGCTTATTGCAATCAAGGTATCAATTGCGCTTTTGCTCCTAATACGTATGCCAAATCTCAACATAAACAAATCGGCTTATTCGATCGAGAGAGAATCAGTGGGATGAATGTTTAACAATGTATGAATTCGCATATCGGTTGCAGGCAAAACCCCTGCCTGCAACCTTTTTATCTCCTGGACTTTTGTCCGCTCACCAACAAAATATGACATCTTACCATTACAATATATTTCATGCCATTAACCATCTGCCATTCGTATGTGCATGCCACATATTTTGTGAAACCAACATTCAATGTGTGGGCAACAGCATGTTTCACCTGAAAAAAAATGTATTGTTTTATATTATTTATATATTTAAATGTTATTGTTTTTCTAATGGAGCAGATAAGATTGTTGTTCAGTCAATTTCTTTGAATTTAAGTTTTATAAGCTTTAAACAACCACACAGTATATAATTGTGTAACTTATGCTATGAAGGTATTTGTCAGCTGACTAATATTATAAAGTATATATTAGGTTATTAGTAAACGTTCAAAATCTAAAATCTGGATTTTAATGGAAAATCACATACTTTACGTCCATATAAAGTTTAAAATTTGGTGTCATTAAAGGTATTATCATTTCAGTCAACAATCAATAAGACTATTATATAGTTATGTCTACTCTAAGAGAACTTGCCTACAATAAAAACTGTTAATATGCGAATCTGACATAGATAAATAAGGATTTTGCTTCATTTAACATGAGGCAAATATAGCAGATACATATTCTCTGTGAGCAAAATGTCCTTTTTGTAATAAACAGGGTTGGACATTAATTTTGAAATAAATTTCATAGAGTTGTAACGCAATAAATACATAACAACACGATATGATGTTGAAACATATTAAATACATATTAAATTCTGAATAGTGATGTTTCATTTCATTTGAATATTACCAACTTATTCATAGTAAAATAATAATATCAAAACAGAATCAAAACATTCTAGAGCATGTAAGAATGAGATAGGACAACTATATATTTTTGTATCATCATATTCACAAAAAGTCAATGTTTATAGTTGTTAATAGCATATATTTTAGGAAAATAAATGTAGAGGCATAGCAACCATTTTTAGCTATATTTCCGACCCTGTATATAAAAGATTCGTGGCAAAATCGGATATAATCAAAGATGCGTTTGTCTATCAATTTATGAGTTATGTTGTCTAATGACCCCGATAAAGTAGGAATGTACTAGAAATAACTACCACAAACTGTCCGAGATTTATATAAATTATCTTTTAAAGTTTTTTCTGCAATTTTATGATTGCACACCACAATTTTACAACTGTTGAATACGTATACATTACAAAAACTGGATGGCTGGAATTTTTTTGAAAACAAACTATGCGAATCGCTTATTCAAAATACAGTCATAAACATTTATTTCCAATGCTTAATTTGCTTTTTTTTGTGCCATCCACCATTCTTTGGTTGTCTCCTAAGGACTTTCTTTACAATAAAATACATGAAATGAGCATGGTTTAAAACAGATTGTGCATATTGAAGCAAAATATAATGTGCAATAATTTCAGTTAAACAATTAATATAAAATGTTATGGCTTGATAAACCAAAAGATGGTCCAAAACAACGCTTCAAAAATGTGTTTTAGTTTATGTATGGTAATTTTATGAATAAGGTCAATACTTTAACACACCTTTATTAAAACATTAATTTTTGGTTGTCTTAGCACTTTCTTTTCAACTGCTATGTAAAACGTACATTGCCACTTGCTTCATTTGTGACGTAATGATTATTTTGACCAATCTTCAATTAAGTAAATTGTTTAACCAAACAAATTATATTAAACTTCTTCAATTTAGAATTTTATCACTTTTATAAATCTAAGCAAAATTTGAACAAACTAATAAATTATTACACATAACTTGAGGAAAGGTTAAAATAGAGCATTTTATGCAATACGATTAAATGATGTTGTTAATATCTACATATTTTGCAGATATTTTATCAAAATAGCAATATGAAATAAAAGGGGAACAAGGACAGTTTCACAATGCTAAAATTGCCCTTTATCAATCTTAAGTGACTTTAGGCAATACTACTCAAAAAAGGTCTTTCATTATCGAGGAAGAATCGATGCGGGACGTGCGAGTATAAAGGTTGGTGGCCTGAGGCCCCAGGCCGATAAAATTTTGGGAAATAAAGTGTATATTACTTACCTTATCACATATTTGCTGTATATCGGGATTTGCAGTGATAGGCCCGGTCCACATATTTGTATAAATCGTCTTTTTTCTTTTAGCAACTGTCTAATTATACATAAACAATTATATGCAGAAAGAACCGACATAATATACCGCCATTTTTATTGGTAATTTCATGCCATCTGCAGTTTCTAATGAGATGCATTTTATAGGAAAATCTTTATGTTATAAATAAATAAACCCTCGCTTCTTATAATAGATGATTATGTTCCAAAATCATATAACACTATACAAATATGGCTTATTTGATATTTTCTAACAGGAACATTTCATAATTTCAAATTAGATGATTTTTTAAATTATATTTTTATGAACAATTATATATTGAAATATATAAATTTTATCAATACAAAATGCGACATGCATTGTAAGCAAGATTCATTGATAATGATGATAGGGAGTACTTAAATTGCTATTGAACGTTAGCTATAAACACAAGATAATCCTTTTGAAATGATTATCTAAAACATATGCAGAGATTTTTAAAAAGCAAAGTCAAGTTTGATATGACATAGAACAATAAAGACAACAAACTAGATATCAGGTCAGTCAGTATCTTCTATATATATTGGACTTCAAAAGGAATTATATTGATACAAGAGTTATTAGTCTAGGGCATTATCCAACTGGTCGTTACCCTCTCCCTGGGTATTACCCCCTACCATTACCTCCCAACATGACCATCACTCCCCCCCCCCGTCGGTCACCTCGTTGGACACTACCACCCACGGCTGTTTATTCTCATTCAAAATTGACCCTTTTAGTTTTTTTACTGTCGCCATGCCTCTCATTTCAGCAACCCCACTTTTTATTTACATATGGATTAACCATGCATGTTTTATGCTTAATATGCATAAAAATTGACAAAAATCTTGGTTTTCAGCCATCTTTACACTGTTTTTTTTTTAAATAGTTGCCCCATATGAATGTTTCTCAAATTAACATATGTTATAGTTTAAAATAAGCAGATTCTAATGGTATACGGCATATATCCCCTCCATTGCAATAAGCACCGAAACCTACCATGCAAACATGATGCAAAATTATACCATTATTTACTAAGATTCATAAGGAAAATGCCTATTAATCGAATGCTAGCTTCCACGCCATGGAACCAATCCCTGTGTATAATGTTCCTATATACAACTTTTGTTCTTATAAAAACACTTGCATTGTGTTTTATTTAAAATATCAATTAAAAGAAAGGGGCAATATATGATCCACATCTAAGGAGGATAATGCTTTGATGGTTGTTTTATGCTTACACATTTGAAGTCACAAAGCTTCGTATTAAATAATCAGCGTAATTTGTAGAACAAAATCATAAGCCTGTATCAATTCTGACTACAACATTGGATTTGGATTGAATTGCAATTTATCAGGCTTACCATTTATATTGATTTAAACAATGATAATTTAAGGACCTAAATATTCGTGTAGATATGATGCCTATAACGACATATATTAGAAATATTTTATAGAAAATATAAAAGAAATTTAAAAAAAACAAATACAATAAAAATAGATTATCTTCGAAAAGACTATTAAAATTAGAATATAGTCTATACTTTCAACATCTCTTGATATGTATCTAATGCATATTAATGTCATTTAATGATACATCTATCACATATATTAACAATTTTAGTCTTGATTATGGTGAAATTTGAAATATGCAATGCATTTGCACTCTGATAAAATCTTGCTTATTGTTAAGTTCATGCTGCTTTTATATGAAAATAAAGCAGAATTAAAGCTGAATCATAGCATAGAAAAATCGCATAATAATGTTAGATTTAACTTTAATAAAACTAAATTTAAAAATCGCTAAAATAGTTATTTTTCAATTCGTGAAAATACCATTTTTCTGCAATTTTTAAGCTTACTTTTCGTACCTTAATCGAAATGGAGGGGGTAAATAAAATATAATGTCGATAAGGGCACACATTGAAAATCATCATGCAAAAAGATTTTTGTAAATCCACATGGGGCAACACATTTTTATAATCGTGTAAAGTTCATCAATTTAAGGTAAAATTCACGATTTTGTAGCATAAGTCTGCAGATTACATGCTTATGCAAATAAAAAAATGAGGTGGCGCGTTGTGGTCCTCAGCTAGAGAATCTCTGTCTCGAAAAAACTAAATGGGTCTGTCGTTAACAGCCCTGCACCCTATGGCACTGAATACTCCCTGCCCCCCCCCCCGCATATATTGTGACCAGCGGTGACCATCGGGGGCCGGTGAATTATGTAATCAAGATTTATATAATCAAAGCAGATATCTATATTCATAGAATTATGCTTGACATTGCCAAGCAAAATATGGCATTATAGAATCAAACCATTGCATATGATGGATTTTATTAATTAATCATATCAGTCGTAAACGATAATTTTCTTAACATTTATGTTATCGCTTCTGTATAATTAAGTATTGTATTAGTTAATACTAATGATATAATTCATGTTTTTTTCATCATTTTTCATAATAAACTATCATAGTTCATAATAAAAATGTATGAGCAAGGTTAGAAATCGTTGTAATAAGACAAAATAACGGCATCAGAATAGCTGGTGAGTCGTGAACATGATTTATTCCTAGAACATTAATGAGTCTATCTGCGTCTATCTTCGGGCCATATTTTAGCTTATATTGATAATGACATGAACTTTTGGGCATTGTTAATATTATCAGAGTGAAACAACGTATTTTGACATCATTTGAACATTTCAGCGAATGGCAACATACGCTTATTGCTCAGATTGACTACAACATATATAATTTCAGAATTGAATAATATGCAAATAATACCTTACGCTGTAGATAATCCTTAAAATCCAATATATTGTTCCTTTAAGAAGACTTATTCCTTATGCAATGAGAATAACAATCACTTTGCAGTTGTAAATATCGCCGAGTAATTTGTTTTGATCGAGATCATGGTTTATGCGCGACTAATGTACTGATTTATGTAGTTAAAAATGTAGTACACAGGTCGATGCACAATACTGACATGTATGTATTGACAAATGTGAGTGTACCGAGACCAGTGTGGTAATTAGGTTAGCTATGTACAGCATATATAAAATATGTGCACTTCAACTTAACAGCATGAATGCACACAATAATATAAAATAATATCAATAAATAGTATAGATAGTTTATGTATTTCATTTCTCGATCCGCTTACAAATCGATGTACTTAACCTAAAGGCAAAGTGACACAAGCATTTTCTTCGGATTTTGGATAAGCAATGAGCCATAAGAAAAGAATTATAATGTTTAGGTCATGCCTCTAAGGTTGATCTGTCGTCATATTGTGGAATGGCATTTATATAAAACTGCAGGTATTTCTTGGAATAATCGTTATTACTGTAGAACCTAAGCAGGGCACCCCATGGCCTCATTTTAAAAAAGTGTCGTTTTGAACATCAACCCACCTTACACATGATAATAAACAATCATTTTGAAATTTATAAATAATATATTTTATTGAAACTTTTAACCATGTATTAACCCTTTATCAACAAAATACAATTCAGGATCATAACTGAGAATGATTTTACTGAAGATACCAATTCAGCAGACAACTTTCTACATTTTCATTACGTTAATTAACATCAAACCGCCTATGACACTGATATGACATTGCTTTGTCTTTAATAAGACGTCATGTCATAGCTTTCACGATTTATTACATACGTGACATAGACCTACTGTCTGGTTTATTTCGGGGAAAATCGTCATTTCCAAGAATAACGTGCTGAAATAAAATGTTAACATATTTTGAAAAATATTTTTCGAGCATTTATCATAGGTACAATATTTCACTTTATATCTAACATAATAGGCATACTTGTAGACTTAACTTATAGCATATTTGTTTTTGTTACGGAAAATCAAATTAGCGCAATAATAGTATTGAAACAAGTTAAAGATAACAACTTCATCTGACAATATTATAGAAGTGATATATATTTCATTTCAATGTTTGTTTTTCAAATAAATCATCATCATCATATTGTGTCTTTATGGTGCCATTATCTATGTGAATATATTCAGTGACAAAGTACTAAAACATTTAGAGTCATAACCACATGATTTTAATACTGATATGCAGTTGAAAATAAAAAAGTCTTTAGTTTATGTTTGAAGCTAGAGTAATTCGTAATTCCACGCATATGGTTAGGAAGTTTATTTCATAGCGTAGGTGCTGCTACGCTAAAACGTCTGTATCCATATGATTTGGTATTTAAGCACGGGGTGCTTTAAATATAATGGTATCTCATGGATCTTAAGCACCTGCTGTGGGTTCTCAACTGCACTAGTTATTCAAGATACTTTGGCGCTAGGCCATGAATGATCTTAAAAGTCACTATCAGAATTTTAAAATCTATCCTTTGGGAAATCGGTAGCCAATGGAGATCATGCATAACAGGTGTTATGTGATCATACTTTCGCACAAGTCGGATCACTCGCGCTGCCATGTTCTGCACAACCTGTAACCGCTTGATCTGCTGCTTAGGAAGGCCGGAAAGCAGAGAATTGGCATAGTCTAACCGCGACGTTATGAGTGCGTGGATTAGATTTTCACAGGCCTCGGCTGTTATGTATCGACGTATGGTAGAAATCTTGCGTAGTTGTAGAAAGCACTCGCGACAGGTATTTGTGATATGATCATTCAACATCATGTGTTTGTCCCACACCAATGTTTTTGCCGAGCTAGAAGTGGACACCGCTGTATCACCTATGTTGACCTTGGCAACACTCATTTCTTGACCTCTACGCGCGGGCGTTATAATCAAAACCTCAGTTTTGTCGTCATCGTTAATATTGTGTTTTTCCATGTGTTGATTCAACTGGGTGAAGGTTGCTTTTTCAATAATTTTGGCTAGAAATGGGATGTTGAGAATCGACTTTTTCTAGGTTCAATAATCGTATATCCTTTCTAAATGATTCAAAATTGATGTCTTTAATCTTTCTAAATTTTATCATTTCTCTTTACGGGTTGAAAGATTTAAATCTCAAAAATGAGTCTATTGTACAGTGATTTGAAATAAAATCACCTAACTGACAATGTGACATTATATCATCATTTGCTCTTGTGATCGCAAAGTCAAGAGTATTACCCTTTTCATGAGTAGGACTGTTAGCGAATTGAGTCAGATCGAATGACTTTAGTAGGTCTTTGAACGCCTCAGTTTCAGTATCAGTTGTGTTGTCCCAGTGGACATTGAAATCACCAATCAAAAGAAGTTTGTCTGGTTCAATTGTGAGAATCTCTAAAAAGTTTGATAAATTGTTAAGGAATTCCCTTTTGGTTAAACCATTCTTTGTAGAAGGCGGAATCCGATAAATTGAACAGATGAGAAGCGATTGTCCATTCACATTACATTAAATGACTAAATATTCGAATGATCTAAAACTAGGTAAATCACTAAGCTTTTTTCCTTTAAGTCTATTATCAAATATGACGACAACGCCTCCACCTTTACATCCTTTTCTGTTTTAAGTAATCAGGGTATACCCTTTGGGAGTTATTTGGCTACAGACTAAATCATCATCTGATTTCAACCATGTTTCATTCAATGAAACATGGTTGAGTTCTTTTTCTGCTATGTAATCTAAAATTTGGTCGGTTTTATTTCGAACCGATTGACAGTTTATAGAGCCTACCTTCAGGCATTCCTCTCTTGGTATGAATTCATTCGTTTTCAGATCGATTTCTATTCTAGTGTTATATCGGTTTTTGTCAAAATTTGAGTTATTTTTCCTGTTTGAGTTAATTACTGGAATAGGGTTTATTTCGTCTCAATTTGATCTATTCACCCCTTTATATGATCGTTGAGTATCGTTACGAACCGAAATCCTAGTTACGATCGCTCTATTGTTATCCATGGATATGCAAGGAAACACATTGTTATTGTTATTTGTGCGAGAACGAACCTGTACATTTTGTACCGAAACAGCTGACCAATATTAACTTCAATCTAAACCTCTATGAATAAAAACACTATTTTTATTACTAAAATGTTTATTTTATAGCGCATTTACGAATATATTGCTCAGATTGTATTTCTAAAAAATATATTTATTAGTAGCGTAACGATAAAGTCGCTATTTCATTTAAATTTCAATATTTTCCATTGATCCGTACAACATAGTTTCAACTTAGCTTGGCCTTAAAATATTTGACCAGCATAACCCCATGCACTGGATACTGAGAATACACAAACACAAAGACCAGTGGGGTTTGTTAGTACAGGGCTCTTTAGCACTGTGTTATGTACTAAATAGATTACTGATTAAATACCTATAATGTGCCAAGAAAAATATCCCTTTCAAAGTCACTTTTATAAAATCAAAATTAATCCATCAAAATGATTAAAACTGGTTCTTTACACAAAGTATAATAGTCAACCACTAAAGGGCTTACATAATCGCAATCGATGAAGACATAAAACAGTAAAACACATGCATGTCATGACGAATACCTTTGTCAATATGTTAAATATATTTATACTCGATCTTTTTTCATTACAAAATGATAACATCCAATATTGCTAACATGTTAAATTGTCTTGTTTTATAATAAGAATATATACCCGCAATAAACCAGACAGGCCTTTGGTAAGACCCCCCCCCCCCC
>LQRL01019328.1:15268-28226 GCA_001703475.1 Hydroides elegans
TTAACAGCATGATAATATTCCAATTAAAAAATCCAAATCATGTTAAGTAGACTTAACACATTGTTGCACGGAGCCCTTCAATTGAATAGCCAAACATTCTTCCAAACAATTTATCTGCCAGGAAAGTGTACCGGTAATTGAACAGTTTACAGGCCTTTAAGCCGTTACCATCATTTTTAATAATTTGCCCCAAAAATCATTTAACCTGTGGTAAATCAAAACCTGTCCCAATTACTCAAAATTAGAATTATCATTAATATTATCATAACTTTCTCCGTGACAATTGACATGTTATTAACAAATAAAATGTCCCATTAGCATAATGTTTATACCAAATCACCCCATCCCCTTGTTAATTCCTCAGGTTTATATTTTCAGATTTTGGTGTTTTACATATAATATACCTTATTTAATTTCCATTACTTGTTATCACCAATTAATAAGTGCCAGCAACATTTGACTGTACAGTAAGAAAACATTGTTACCTATATATTGTAGAGAGATAACAACGTAAGGAATCAAAGTGTTACATGACTCAATTTCATCTCTAGGCATTGAGGGGGCGATAATTTCTATAGGATCATAAATTTTATTTTGAAAAAAAAAATGAAACCGCTTGCCCCATATGTTTCAAATTGCAATGTTATATCATCTTATAAATGTCATATTTTGCTGGCACCTTATCTTTTTACACACTTCACATGTATCCATACAATAGTGCATGTTGTCTCGTAGATTAAGTGTTGTATTCCATGTTGCTTTAGCGGTTCACACCCTGTTATGCTTTTTTTTGCTTTTAAACGTGTTCCAGGTAGAAAAGTATTACAAAAGAGCGTTAGAAATATATCTAAGAAAATTGGGGCCCGACGACCCAAATGTTGCTAAAACTAAAAATAATCTGGTAAGAGACTCCTTTGTTATCAGAGAAAATTCATGTTTATGTTTAGTTTAGTTACGTTACATACATATATATGTAACATATCCTATCGTGTATTCTTTAGTTTCATCACCCATAATATAAACAATATCACATATCATATTTATTACTATATGTCCAGTCTAGCCTAGTGCAATAAGTTGTGAATCACTATGCAAGTCTAGTAAAATTGTTCATTGAACTAAATTCATATTGAAAATTAAAATTATATATAGAGAGTGTACTTCTTTTTGATTCAATACAAAACAACAAAAAACTCCTTCAAATTCTATTTAATCGCTATTAATGTATCTAAATGTACTTTGAATAATTCACCTATATTAATATGTGTAACATCTTAAGGGGTAATCTGAGAAACCCTGAGCGATTTGGCATAGCTTCCCAGATAATCTGTAATAGTTCAAGTTGACAACTTATGGATGATTAAACCTATTTTTTTTTCTCCCTTGACAGGCGTCGGCATATCTGAAGCAAGGCAAATACAAGGACGCGGAGATCCTGTACAAAGAGGTATTGACTCGGGCGCACGAGAAGGAGTTCGGCAAAGTGGACGGAAACAACAAGCCCATCTGGATGCAGGCCGAGGAGCGAGAGCAGAATAAGGTACACATTGTGGAAGGGGTGGGGTTGATTAAGAGATGATGAATGGGTGGGTGTTTTTGGCAGGCCGAGGAGGGCGAACGACAAATTATATGATGATGGAAAACTGTTCCTATCGACAGATATTCTCTTTGTGATTGGTAAGAGATTAACTGTTCTAGATCTTGAATATGTTTATATTTTTGAAAGCTACTCCTTCTTTTCTTACAGGGCAAAGGCAAAGAAGGCGTACCATACGGTGACTATGGAGGCTGGCATAAAGCTGCTAAGGTTGACAGGTAAGCAATTTTCTTCTATTAACTTCTATTAACTTATTTTTTTAATCCACCATTCTTCGGAATAGCGAATCACATGAAATTGTCTAACTTATTTGATTAATTCATCATTCTTGGGAATAGCGTTTTAAATGTTGTATGCGCACCGGACAAATAAAGTTGAAAGATAAATTGATACCCGGTAGTCGTATCGCAAAAAAACTGAATACCATTGCCAAAACTACGGATTTACTCATTACCAAACTAATGAGCTTTATGGTTTAACCAATTACACAATTTCATTGTACTTGTAGCCCGACGGTGACGACGACGTTGAAGAACCTGGGCGCCCTCTACCGACGCCAGGGCAAGTTCGAAGCTGCCGAGACACTCGAGGAATGCGCCATGCGATCGCGCCGAAATGTACGTAACTTTTGAAAGAATGAAATTTGCATTGCTTAATTTTGTCGAAGATTTGTTTAGGCTTCAAAAACGTGATTGTTTTATCATCATTCTTTTAGCGATATTATTGTAGACGTTTTGATAAATGCATTTCGCTTTAGTTAATTTGCAAATTATGAAAAAAAAGTGTAATTTTGATAATGTTTTCACAAATATTCTAAGTGCTTATCTATATTGAAGCAAGAACCACACAACTTTCTTCTTATTAGGAAATTTAGAAAATACATATGCTCATTTATAATGTTCAAATTATATTTTTAAAATATTTTAAAATCAATTACTGAAATTCCCACTGGGAACGGCTGTGGTTTTGTTTCAAATTGCTTACGCTTAATTGTGATTTATTTTAATTTTCTTAAAATGTTACCATTTATACTGCGTAAGCGATAGTGAACTTTTGAGCTAGTGATGAAAATTTGTAGTTTGGAGACCATTTTTAAAACAATACGTTTGCTGTGTTTTGTTTTTCAAGTTAATTTAATGGGCTTTTGAATATACTATTTTAATATGTAACGTTTCTTGATGTTGGTTTTCATAATCTAGTTCCATAGTTCTCTATATATGTATGTTTGAGGTTAATATTTTAAATTATTATTTTGTTCAATAAATTAACCCCGAGTTATTCTGTAGAGAAAGTGCAAAATGTTAATGGCAGTGCTGGCACCGCAGTTTTCCGCAGTTTCAACACACACAAAAGCGCTTTTTCCATCAGCACCCATTTCCCAGCATTTAAACCTTTTCGATCCGTGAAAACAAATTGCTGCTGTTTCCCCGAGTGCACAAAACCTTTCTTTGGATTTGAGATAACTTTGCAAAGAAAAAGAGTGAACGTTCTTTAAAATTGATCGCGAAACGCATCTTGCTGCAGTCTTACACCCACCTATGATTCAAACATCTTACAAAGATTATACAAATATCCGATTTGCTCAAGATTATTCAATTTTATCAAGTGACCATACATTTAAAAATCACATTTGTTTTTGTGCACTCGTGGTCTAACTCTTTTGATTTCTCACACTACTATGGGATGCGCAGAATGAAGGCATGGCCTCGAGACCCAACGTCGGCAAGCTTTACTATGCACCCAACACATCCAACACGGTAATTATGAGCAAAACACATGTACCCACTTTGATAAAATCACTATCGTATTGCTAGAACCTTCTTTTTGGGTTGTGACGACTGGTCCTAAAACAAATCAAGAACAATTTCACAGCCTAAGTCTAGGTTTGGTTGCCGTTTGTTATAACTTTGAGACCTAGTGTAGACTGGAGCCGTTAAATTCATCTTAAGGCTAGTCACACTCAAAAGAATGACAGAAATCAGAAACGTTTCACTGGAATATCTGTCTCTGAGAAAAAAACACAAACTGCGTTAAATCACCCAACAATTGACTTCTAGTAGATTGTAATTCACTTAAACATCATTTGCTTAAGGTAATCTTGTCCCTGCTAGTTTCACGACGCTAGCTCCTATATCTAAAACGTTAGTGCTCACACGCTTGAAGTCTAGGTTTGGTTGCCGTTTGTTATAACTTTGAGACCTAGTGTAGACTGGAGCCGTTAAATTCATCTTAAGGCTAGTCACACTCAAAAGAATGACAGAAATCAGAAACGTTTCACTGGAATATCTGTCTCTGAGAAAAAAACACAAACTGCGTTAAATCACCCAACAATTGACTTCTAGTAGATTGTAATTCACTTAAACATCATTTGCTTAAGGTAATCTTGTCCCTGCTAGTTTCACGACGCTAGCTCCTATATCTAAAACGTTAGTGCTCACACGCTTGAAGTTCCCCCTTATAATCTCGGCCCTGGCTTAAACTTGACTTTAGTTGTAGATTCTTCACGAAAGTTTAAACCATATTGTCTTATCCCATAAATTTATGAATAGTCTCGGTTTTATTTGATTTTGTCATCTTAGCAATCCAGCTGTAGATCAAGATTTTTGTTATGAATGTCTCAGACATATTGTATGACAGGGCTCCCGCAGTCTCGTTTAATCATATATCTGCAGATTAAAACTAGGCTATTTTCAAAACTCTATGTAATTCAGGATTGAACATTGATTATTCATTTATATAAGATATCACAATAAATTCCCGAATTGTCGTAGTGTATCCTGTATAAATTAATTAAAATCCTTCCCCTCCACATTTTTTCTTTCCTATCGACATATATCTGAATGATGTGGCGTTGCTGTATTGTTTTTTTTTTCAAAGTCATAGATTTTGTTTTAATTAATTAATTTTGAACTGAGTGCATCTTATCCTTTGTCTTCTACTTTTGTTGAGGTTTTGCTTTGGATGTTAACTATAAAAACAGTCATAATGTTCATATGCGAGAAATATTTAAGGGATTTTTTTTTAAAATGTCAATTTAGCGCTTAACTCACTTATGCAATGAGTTCAACTATAGTTTATAAGAATTTATCATAAAATATCATAGATTTTTATACATTTTCGTAAGGCGTCATGATTTAAAAGTGATCAAGAGTGATCAAGCTATCCAAAATAATTTGGTTAAAAATCCGATAATATGTTATTTAAGATTAGTTTTATTGAGGCTGCTTTGATTGAGTTGCTTTTTATTGGGTGTCTCTTGTCAAATAAATAACTTTCTTAAATAACCCCAAATTTCGCCCACCTCCCCGTAACCATACACGGCACTCAGTTTTCTACTAACCCCCAACACACACCACACTAACACGGCAACAACACTATGGTTCCCTTTCTTTCCATGCCGCCTTTGTCTTCCAACACACTAAAACCCCAACACACTCAACACACATCAACACAGGCAATGGAGGCCGTACGTTCGGCCAAAATTGCCGAAGTGTTGGGCAACCCCATGACAACATCCGGAAACTCCCCATTTAAGGACGGCGGCGGAAGCGGGCAGGCGCGAGGCGGACCGAGGCGGTCGGCGAGTAAGGACCGAGTGCGACCGAGGCCCGAGTCGGCCGATGTGTCCAACGTGCAGTATGAGAAGCATGCGGGCAGTCCGGGTGGACAGGGCGGATTCGGAGGAGGGGATGAAGTGAGTATCGGCGTCGAGTGGAGCGGAGACGGGGTGAGTACCAGTGCAAGTAAAAGGAAAAAGCAAGTCATGTGATGATGAACCCTCTTTTGATCCAGTGCTGTGTTTTCCGTGCCCCGTGTATCGTGTTTTACAGTAGAACCACGTTAAACCGAACCCTTGGGACCGGCAAATACCATTCGGTGAAACTGAATTTCGGTTTATCCGATAAGATTTATAAGCCTCGGAACGCAACATTTGTTCGGTTGAAGCAATAGTTCGGTTTATCCGTGTTCGGTTTAAGTTAACGAGGTCCCACTGTATTTGTGACCATGTCGCCCCGTACCGCAATGTTTATGCAGTTGAAGCTAGTGTATGAACATAAGATCTCTAAATTATATTTTATTTTGATGCTAATATTTGTTATCATAAAGTGCTGAAAAAAATAAATCCTTTGCAAAATTATCGGATTTCTATTGTGTCATAAGACATTTTGAAGATGCTTAATAAATCTTTCAAAATTGGAAGATTACCATGTGTTTTAACTATATTGTGATGAATAATGTTCTCAAATGAACTGACATGGACACTGCCCATTCCCCTTTTACGCCAACACAGTACTGGATTATATATAATGTATCCGCACATTCCAACCTCACTATCGATGTTTTATCGATTTCACCCGTTTCACTTTTCTTCGCAATCTATTTTCTTTCTAGATATTTTAGCGTAGTTATCTAGTGTACCAGTGAATATAATATTTTTTACATAACGACGAGTTATAATTTCTCATTCTTTGGAATTCTACATTGATCCATAATCGAATCTTGATTTATGTAAACACGAATTATATGATCTGGTTTCCTAGATGTAGACTACATGTTACAAATTTCACAAAAATATATCCTTTTCATTATTTGGTGTTATGATTTTCAAATATAAAGGCGAAGGGTAATTTGATTTACGAACGAGAATTTTTCCAAATTAGGGATAAAAGGAATGGTTGGAGTGTGGTTTCCATTTACAGTGCATGTATCCTAGACTACTCACCATAAGAACGTATTTTCGGTTTTATGCATTTTTACTACTAACAGCTCTGTGCTGTTGTAAAATAGTTGGAATTTCGACATCCCATTTCCCATTCAAGACAATATGTTTGTCATAAATATTTTGAAGATACATTTGTATTTTGTTATCGAACCTCTTACAAAATTACTTATATTTAAATAGTTTAAGCTATTAACCATTGATAATTATCCATTCAATATCCTTTTCTTGCTGTGATGATTTAGCTATTATAAACAAACAGTAGCCTATAAATGATGGATTTGTAGAAAATCGGTTTGACTTAGCTTTGATATAATGAACTTTCTTTATATTAAAAAAACCTTTAAGAAGCATTGTAACACTGGCAGCTTATATTTTAACAATGATAAATTGCAATTTGATATAGGAGAAAGAATAATGTTTCTTAAGCTTTGTCAATATTAAAGAAAATATTATTTTTAATGTGTTAAATAAATGTAAAAGAACAAGCTACATGCTTTACTCAAGCCTACTAAATACATAGTTGAAACTTAGTTTCCACTTTATAGAGAACTTAGATATCTAAATTTTTATGATATTTCTCCTGTGATAGAGCAATTAACTAAAAATATATAATTGTAGCTATATCAGTTGTTTGTATTTTTCTTTCCTCTACTATGGTGACGCCCCTTTGGCACCTGATTTACGAATTCGGTACGTGATTTCGACATTTTTTTTTCTTTTCCTTTGAAAACCTGTATATAAACCGTTTCGTTGCGCTAAATTATGGAGTTGGTAAAACACGCGATGACTTTCCGTGATTCATACTGTTTTCTGATCGCAAATCCAGACATATTTTACCCTAAGCTTCCCTACCTTTGTGGTGTGTTTAGAATAAAATTTGACTTGATAAGCCAAAGCGATAACATCTTCAAAACTATGTAGGTATTTCATAATTAGCTTGAATACATAGAACACTCGCTTGTTGAATTATGAAATCCCATAATTGATTATAAAATATCTATGAATATATAATCGTCAAAATCGTCTTAAATTGTTTTTCGGTATATAGAATATCAATAAATGATTACCGGTAATGGTCTATCTCTTTAATTCCTGGACATTTTTCTTAATTCATCATTACGCTTAATAAATTAGAAGTTTCGTCATACGATTCTTTTTAGTCCAACATTGATAAACGATTACTTAATTTCAGTAATGTCGCGCCTTAACACATATCGATTTTCGTAGGATTTAATACTGAAAAAAAAACTTTTTTTCATATTTGATATTACACAACAATGGACAAAAAAACTGATATTTCATGATATATACGAATCTTGTTTAAATTTACAAACTTGCGTTCATTAACCCTAACCAAAGCTTTTATTTCCAGTTCAAAAAAGAAATATTTCATTCTATAAACGAATCTGTTTGAAATTACAAAATTGTATCCATTAACCAAAACTAAAGCTTCCTATCCTTGACAAAAACGCTCCTTTTAAACATAAAATATGTTTCTAACATGCTTGAGTAGTCTATGCGACATGCTACTGTTTCAATACTTGCTTGTACTGGTACTTTACTGCTGAACTCATATATTAATTAAACTATAATTTTTCTATCATATTCTCGTTTGGATAATATGTCTATTTGCATTTATAATGTTTGAAGTGTCGTTGGAATTATGTTCAGTCTTGATCCACACATATTTCTAATGAGTCGGTATTTCTAATTGATACACATAGTCTATTCCTATATTAGAGTTTTCTCAGCCAAATAAAACAATGCAAATGTGTATCAAAACTGAACTTAACCAAATAAAGAAAATAGCATCAATAAATGTATATTTGTATTTCGCTTCGAAAAGCTGAACGGTTAGACCCATAGCAACGTTATGTTACGGAAATTGCGCTTAAAACGTATCAACTCTATTTTCGATAAAATAATCTTTAAATCAGTTAGTTTCGTGTATAAAACAAATTTAATATCACATAAGTTACAGGTCCCTTCCTTACACTAGATGTTTTTTGCATGAGTTTCCATTTCGAACGTTTATTGCTAATTATTTCAAACCTACTTTGCACCCTCACTGTTAATTGATTTTACCACCAGCTTCAAAAGATTTGAGTTATCCTTTTTTTAATTCATTTTTTTTCCTATTTAGACTGCATGTTTTACAACTTCCGATTGAATGAGGAGCATTTCTGTCATGTTCTTTTTCTTGACAGGTTTTGGTTTTAAGCAAATCGATTTATGCCATTTCAAATTGTTTAAATATAAGATGATAGATACTTTAGCCATTTTAGCAATAAATAATAATTATTAATTATAAACCAAATTACTCTGGGTGATTCACACGCAGCGAAAAAAAACTGCTATTTCAATAAACAATAGATTAACACAACTACACTTAGGGCCTCATATGCAGTCAGATGAAAATCAACTTTTTTTCTGATGGACGGTTAATTCAAAATGTAGGCCTATATGTAATAGGACATACAATCCTTAATCGGTCATTTATCGAAATTTAAAATATGCCAAATAACAGTTTGAAACAAATTTCAGTAAATCGATTTGCTTGATATTTTAACTCCAGCCTAGCATATAAAAAGTGATATACCTCGTCGTTAATATTTTACCTGTGCCTCTAATATATCATAAACCTAATCAAATCTGAAGAATTTTCACACAAAGTTAAGCTAAGAATTATCTGCAAGAAATATGTTTCGAGACGAAAGCATAATTTATCATGATAAGCCAGGTTCAAGGCATAGAATAATGAATATTTACCGTTATATAAGTGTTTTCTTTGGATGCATTTTCTGGCAACCCAAAACAATACAAATGCATACATGTATAAACCTTTAAATGATTTTTTCTAATGAGGTCCAAAGAAAATTCTTCCATACTGATATCTATCAAAATTCAAAGTGAGTCATTTTGGGATACATTTATGTGACCTAGTTTTCCATTTTGTTTATTTCTTTGGACACCATTCAGACGGGTAAACTAAAGCGAAGTGGTTCATTCTCAAAATTACGCGCGTCCATACGACGGAGCAGTGCTAAGCTCGTCCAGAAATTGAAAGGCAAAAATGATGAGCCCAATAATTTTGGAAGGTAAGGGATAGTGTGAAAATACAGGTGGCCCAATAAAATATATCAACCAATCAACAAAATATTACTATTACTATATTAAAAAAAAACAACAAATTAAAGTGTGATCAAATCGTTTATGATAGATACATTCCAAAACAAAATAAGCAGCGTTTATACAAGTTGTTATAGCAACTAATTAAGTGTTGATTTTAATTAGTTACATATCTTAAGCATGTTTAAGAACGTCGATTTTATTGGAGATCATTTTGAATAAATGAATTAAATAAAGTTTTTTAAAGTAGTTTTTTTTGCGAATACTTTTGACTTGTTGATTATGTGTTTTTGTTTTGATGCGTATATGTTGATACCATTTCCGTTGCATATTTTGTATGTGGTAGAACTTGGTTGTATTCCAAGAAAACTTGAAAGCAACTTTTGTGCTCACTAGAGTAGACTGTTTGAATCCTTCACATACAAAAATATGATTGTTAATCTACTACCCGGTATATGTCAGTAGGTTGCACCTTCTTTCTAGTTAATGTTGTATATAGTGAACTATTAATTTCAAGTTTTCTTAAATCTTAAAGCAAAATTTGTTTCATATAAATTCTGTTACAATATTTTCGTTGAAATGACATTTTTGCGCAAGCTCAACGGAGCAGTGCAAAAACATCCAATTGAAACAAATTCTGGAATGGTATTTTAAAATATAAATCAAGATTTACCACTGTTTATATTTTGAACGTTGACTTATTTTGAATTAGATGTTAATTCAAAATAAATTCATTTCTCATTATTGTTTTAATTTTGTTATTATTTTCATTTTATTTCAGGTTGTTTAATTTCTTTCGATTTGATGTTTTCTTATCATTTCAGATTTGTCCAATGATGTACATATTTCAAAGGGAACCATAGCTTACTTTTGACATACCTTCACATATCTAACTTTTAATCTTTTGTGGCGGGGTCTTCCTTTACATTTCTTCTTTTCGTCAATTTCCTTATTAACTTTAAGTGTTTAGTTTAAGTTGTCTTCCGTGAATGTCTCGGGATACTTGTTAGGTTTCGTTTTCTCCTATCGTTTTTGCTTTTCCTGCTATTTGATTTTGTTCTTCTTCGTTTTCTCTTCCCAAATATCCCCTTTGAAGGACTTTTCCCTGGACGGGTAAACCTTTAGGCTACGTACATGTGGTAGAATTTCGGGACTTCGATATCATAAAACGTACCGTCAAATTCGGTCTCAGTTTTGTCTCAGAAACAGCAGCACCTTGTTTTCACGTTCACCTAACGTCTACAAGAAATACATTCTTACTAACACCTGGTATTGGTAAACTTAATTGATATCACATATTAATAATCATTGATTTATTTTTATCAATCACTAAATTATATGAATAAAATTATGTTATTTTGTGTGTCATATTTTGTTTACCAATGTCATCCATGTTCTCTTTAGATATGTAGAAACATTAATTTAATTGCGGATTATTTTTATTTTAAGAGAACTCGCACCTCGATAACAGAACATCATGCGGTAAATCGGTGCCAACGCGGAAAATGCCTTCATTTCGAAACGTCTTTTTAATAAGGACCAGGACTCGTTCTGTCTCCACAAGAAATTCACTGTTTACCCATATACCATTTTGGACCAATTACCTAAGTAAATGTACATGATCGAATCGATCGCCAAAAAACATGATAAGAAAAAAAAAGTTTAAACAAAGAAAAAAAAAAGCAAATAAAAATTTTAAGCGGAATGCATTTCAATTCTTCATTATGCCATTCCATACCAACAACGCAATGAATAGCGATAAAAAAAAAACGTATAAACAGTGGATCTTGTTTGGAAACGGAACGTGTCCTTAACTAACTAAATGGCGTCTTATGACCCCCTATCCCATAATGTGGTATCCCCATTTAATGTTTTATTTTTCTCTGCTTATGTGCTTATTTAGCATGAAAAGGGCGAGCAGCATGTCAGTGCTAAATCACAGTCCGGCACCGCTAAGTAATAAGAGCAGCGAAACCAACAACAAAAGTTTTGTGAGTATATTGCCTTATTTTCGGTTAATTTTTCCGTCGTTTGATAAATTGAGGCTTTCCCGCAGTGCAAAAACATGTTTAATGTGTTTACTTTTAATATATTCTGGATGGACAATGATTTCAATCAATTTGTGAATTCGTCACTTCCGAAGTTCTAGCATTATTCAGATTATTTTCGCGTTTGCCTAATGAGCCTCGTTTTTGTTGCGAAAAAAAAACTTTTTCACCATAAGTTTAAATGTTATAATTTTACATTATTTTAAAATATTCCTAATTTTGGCTGGGGGTGTATAACATTTAATATTTTAAAACAATAGTCTATGTGCGCATAAGCCAACTTAAACACCACCGCACTCTCCAATAAGATGTTTATCGGCATAAGACTACCTTGAATGTATTATACACAGCAAAGGGTTGACCATGCTATAAAACGATCCACAAAAAGCTGGGTCATTGTCCTTGACAGTCTTGTTTTACACAAAAAAAAAAATCACTTTTACACAAACCATATGATCCATATTTTCTCTTTATCTGTTTTTCGCAGCAAGAAAAGCGACGATCGAGTAGCAACCTGAATTCAATGCGAGGCCGGACGGCGAGTTCAGAACATTTGGCGCCACGTTTTTAGATAGTGGCGCCCTCTCTTCGTCGTAGCATCGTAGTATCTCACGCCGCTTTCATACGTAGTGTCACTTTTTCCTCGGACGGGGTGGGGACATGGCAGACTGATTCCCTTTGTCTTTTAATGGATGTTTATGTAAAATGTCATTGTGAGTAAGTGTGTGATGGCATATATAGAAATAATGCAGAAGAAAAAACCTTTGTAAAAAACAGAATTGTTCATATTATTAAACATTTCGTTTTCATTAAAAGGCGAACTTGTTCATATTTTTGTTGGAAAATCATATAGAGCATGGTCATTGTTATTCTCTTATGAGTAATGAAGCCTTGAACTTTCCATTTGTAAATATGGTCTTTCAGCACACAGCTTAGTCTTAACGTGTCAAAATAATAAAAAAAACATTTGTATGATTTATCATTTCCCATTACTCAGTCTGTCGCCTCCACCCCGTCTCGCACACATCACTAATCAACGACAAATGTAGGATATTTTTTTCTCATCCATAATTTTAGAGTAGACTATCATGACGTGTAAATGCATGTGTAATATTTATTCGGTAGCAATGATTTACTGCCGTCTTGGTGAATTTGTAAGGGGGTTTGGCCATATACCTGTGGCTTCAAGCGTTTCTCAAATGTTATGCACGACCTAAAATTTGATGGAAAGCGCTTGAAGCTGTACATGTGGCCAGACCTTACAATCACATACTGGTGTGATTCTAGGGTGTAGTGAAAGTCAGATTGTACAGACCATATGTGATGTTGTATGTTGAAGAGTATAAGAATGTTCCAAGTCATTTTTACGATATGGGTATTTATTAATTTTATGATAGTAACTAATTGTAAAATGTTTGTTTTGTACAGTACAGTAATTGTCTCGAATATTATAAGTTTGAA
>LQRL01019328.1:28236-39798 GCA_001703475.1 Hydroides elegans
CTAATTCACTATATACTATTTTTTATTCAAGAATAGAACTTTGAATGTATGAGGAATGCTTAATTTGCCGGTTTATGTTTAATTTGATGTTATTTGATAAACAATCGAATGGAAGGTTAGAATTGAATCGGAATTGAAACAATTAAGAGTCTGATACCAAATTTCGAATAAAATTATTTCAACGTCAAACCGTTGTCAAAAGTGTAGTGGTTTCTTAATAATTTGTCGATAAAGAGTTTACTCCAGTGTTCTTGTCTTAATGCTTGGTAAAGACTCTGTATATGTTTGTATGAATATTAGCTTATAACCAGGCTTGCCATTATCTTTCAGACATCAATGCAGGGTAAGTTCAAGTGAAAGTACGGTCAAAATTCGGGTTTTAGATTTATTTCATTTTATAAAAAAAGGTCGAAAATTTCGTTTCATAAATAACCAGACTAGAGAGAGATGTTTTATTCGAAGTTAGAAATCCTTTTCCTTGGCTGTAGATAGCTTTTTGTCGATCAAATCTAGTGTTTTGATCTCATATCTTAAATATTTTGCCTTTTTGAGCATAGCGTATCTTGAAAAAGCTTTAAATATTAAAGATTCGCTTAAAATTGTTCATTTGTCTATTCGTATATCATATACAAGTATTTTGTTATGTCCACTTAAGCCAAGTTATAGATATTGTAATAGTTTAGTAAAGAATAATAGTATAATATTCGAAATGTTATAAACAGACATACGTTGAAACACGTAAAGTAATTGTTTCTTTTCAAACGAATTTGCAAAAAAAAAAAAAGACTCGTTATTTCCTGTATAATAAAGTAGCCCTCATTTTATCGTTTGGAAATTGTGCATTTCTATAGTTTGTCTTCTTGTGGATGAAATGAACAGATGTCTTAATATAATAAGGTTTGTTATTTTGAAGGATTTAAGCGTTTATTTATTATAGCAAGATAAAATCACTGTATAAATGATTGATCATTAACTGTATAATTGACTGTTGAAAGTGTTCATATGTGATGATGTATATATTTGACATAGTATGGGTTTTGTGAACAAAATGCTTCAGTCGCTATGAATGTGACCTTTGACTTTTTTAAATAACTGCTTACTAAAAATGTGTTATTTTGAAAGGTTGCTCTTTTAAAGTTACATAATTAAACCCAATATATAATTGCGCGCTTTAACCAAATGTGCCGTGCTCTCTTATCAAATGCGAAATAAGATGTCTACCTTTATGACACAGAAATTAGCGTCTCGTAATGTGAGTGGCGGGGTTGCATCTGCCCAGACAAGAGTAGACCTATGCAATTCGAGGCACATATTTTAAATGCTTTTGTTATAAACCGCGCGCGAAACTTGATGATTCCTAGTAGGTTGACAAAACACTGTTCAATTTATAATAAATGACATCCTAGTCCGCTAAGATATTGGATTATTAAAACTCACTCGGGTTTCCATATGCTTGAGGTACAGCCATGCATGTTTTAATGTAGTTTCTATCGCGAAAAATTATTTAGTACAACCAACCATATGCCTCGAAATCAAAGAAAGCCACCAAATCTTAAGTGAAATAACAAAAACTGTGTGTTTCATAAGGCCTTAGTGTACAGATGTACTCGCTTCGCTTGGTATAAACTAACAAAGACAGATGTCCACGCGTTGCCGTCTCAATACCATGAACCGCCACATGTCACAAAAAGTGTCAATGGTCTATATAACATGTCTATTATCGTTGCCTTTTTCGAAATCCCCAAATTTAAGGACTTTACAGTAATTTATCGGTGCGCATTGAAATTAGAAAAAAAAATCCCTATAAATATTGAATCTCCTGTACAATATTATTAAGGAAGCATATTGGACTAAAATGCAAAATTTTCCTCTAGTCTCGCATTCAAAATGTACTTTATTAGGCTGCGCCCCAGGCACCACTTTCACGAATGAATGCACATCATTTGGCATCTGCCATCAAGCTACAGTCATAAAGAGCTAACTCGTGTGTGTTCCATTTGTGAACCGTTTTGCCCCTCACCTTAGAAGCTTTGTGTATACAACATGGTATCGACATTTAATGGTGTACATTTTTGTCTTTACGAATTGAAGCCTTGACGAAGGGGAGAGGGGTAGCCCTGAGAGACTGTGATGTCAAATACCTTGTATGTTAAAACAGGCCCTCATTCTCCGCAAATTTTAATTGGAAAACTACATGTACTAGGTATATTATATTATGCCAACCTAACCAGGTCGCAAAAATGTCTCATCAATCTGAAGTGCGGATGAAAGCGCCATAACAGAGAGACGCGCGGGAATCGACCGTTGTGTCACCTTAAAAATAACGATCGATCGCTGGTAATTTTTTTCTAGGAGAGCTTGTGACGAAGAATGTCATAGCGACAGAAGTGTTTTGTTTGGTCATACATGTGTACAATAGCTCGGGGCTTCACGAGGATGGTGCGCTAATGGCGAATTCATTATAGACGCGACGTAGGCTTAATGGAAACACAAGTTGTTATTAAACACATCGTAACATACATGGTCTGCAATAAGCGATGGAAAATAATTATCGAGGGGAAAAATAACAAATTTATGACCTATAGCACATCCTGTTTAAAGAGTTCGACCATAATTAAAACATAATTAAAAGAGCAACTTTTCAAATCATGTTTAGAGTGCACAATGCCATGCATTATGGAAACATCAAATTAAGCTTGATTGACCACAATCACACTGCTAGCTTGCATGCGGGTGCTTCTTTCTTATCCTGTTTCTCTGAGTTTCCCATTCACAAAATCGCCAAATCCAAATGATATACAGTCTTTACAGTTCAGGGTTCATACATGTCATGGAAAACCTGGAAAACCTGGAAAAATATTTTTGTCATGGAATGTCATGGAAATGTCATGGAATTTTATTTTTCTGGAAAAGTCATGGAAATGTCATGGAATTTTATAAAAATGTCATGGAAAAAGTATATTTTTACAAAATCCATAATTTAAAAAAAAATTAGTATATTTTCTTAACATTTATATGAAAAAAATCTTTGCGCCTTCGGCGCAATTGTATTTTTGAAAGTAAATTGAATATATATATATATACTCAATTGATTATATCTATGAACGCTTTCATTTACTAGGGCATTGTTGGTAAATTACGTAAATGTTGGTAGCAGGGATGCACCTTAGCGGTGGAACAGTCGCGTATGATACCAGGGATTTACCTTAGCGGTCGCATGGTCGCGTATACGACTAATTTTTAAGTCGGGATTCTAACGCTTTAGAGTTAGTCGACGCGCGACCACGTTTTTTGCTCGCTTTTATCTTTTTTTGTTGTTGTTAAATTGGGTTCGTAATTTAATGAAATAATCAAGTCGTTTTTCTGCATAGTGCTAATTTTCGCTCGTGTCACTGGCGCTCGATTTTTGATTAAAACTAATATGCTTATATTTATCATTATGTTTATTTTCCTTCATGTATTGTATAACTATACAGGTACATGTATCTGCTATAATGAGTATGTATATCGGTACGATTTTCTCTGATCTTGAATTTAACTTTGAGCAACCATCCCCTTGTAATATAACTTTCTATGAATAGATGTAATCTTTCACTGTATGGATCTAAAGTGTTTTGTCACTCATTACCCTATGGATGCCTACCATTAAATTTGTATTGGTTCCCAAATTATCATGCTCTATAAATGGATTTCGCAAAAAAAAACCTTTACAATTTTCACTCGCACCTTCGGCGCTCGCTTTCCGTTAGGATACAGTCACTAATTGAATACCATCCGCGGCTGTCGTTGAGACATTTGAGGACGCATAGATTCTGATCAAGCCATAACTCGATTGAGGCATCACCTTTGTTATAGATATGCCGGGCGACTTACACTTCGGTCGGACGAACAGCTTTTTCGAGTTAGTCACCCGAGTGCCACATCTAATTTCGGTTAAGGTAATGCCCTGCCGTATGCTACTTACGGTTCGTCCGCTTGTGCGGATGTGAATTCGATGGGAATCCACACAATGTAGAAATACATTTTTTGAATGCCTTTAAAAATTGCGCTCGCGCCTTCGGCGCTCGCATACAATGTTAGAATATTTTCACAGATAATGATTGTACATTTATCCAATAGCCGAGGAAAATTCATACGATTCTCAAGGGCGAAATATGCTAAATTAAATACTATATATATATATATATTAAATCACGTGTGTACTGTAGTTATAATATAATATGTTGCAAAAAGTATTAACGAAAAAAATAATTCTTATGGGTCCTGGAAATAGTGACTTTTGTCATGGAAAATGTCATGGAAAAGTCATGGAAATTTGTATTGGAAAAATTGTATGAACCCTGCAGTTGTAAACAGCGCCTCGTTTAAATTAAATTTAAACTTTGTTTTCATATACATTTTATGAAAACTCAGTATTCATATAAATTGTCAAATAAAAACATTGTTTATCGATGAAGTGCAAACTATTTTGTTGAATGGGAGTTATTGAAACTTGATTATATCTTTTTGTCATTTATATATATTTAATTTGGTTTTAAGAAATTAGTGCTAAGTTGCAGTCAGGTTGATCTTCATGAAGTGGTGATCTTTAGTAATGGAAATTTAACAAGTGACTATGGTTAACAATGAGGGGCAATATAGGAATAATTTATTCAGCTGAATGAGTAGTAAGGTATGTTTTAACAGAGTCCCTTCGTTGTTAAATTATTGAAGTTGTGCGTTGGAGGTGTTTCGGGAAAGAGGCAAAACTTCTGTATTGGCCGAACTTCATTAGGTCTTATCAGTGAGTGTTAAAAGAACTGAGATAGTGTTCCATTCTTGAAACAGGTATGATTTTCGAGTATGGTTGATGTTAAGACCTTTTAATTGGAGTAAACAGTCAATACCATAAAACACTTAGGTGATAATTGACTGGTAATTAGTATCTTAGTGCATATTCATTTGTATTTCCATCAATGTGATACATGTAAATAGGTAAAAATAAAAGAATGAAGTGTGAAATAAGCTTTTGTACCAAGGGCGTCATTTTTATTCTCAGTAAACCTTTGTTGATTATAAAATTATTATAATTTTGATTAACTTTGATAATACGTATTTTGAATGCGTATTGTGATCTATCATTTTTGTATGCTCTATGTTTAACCGCGCACGTGCTTTCGTAGTTTTTAAATAAAACATTTAAGAGTAGTTTAATTTAAGCTTACATGTCTATATATCAGACTCTTCTACTGAATTGATTTTATAGTAACCAGCCACCTTTACCGACTGAGGAAAAAACTCGATTTTACTCAGTAATGGTTTATTGTGAGGTTGAGTTTTAACAGATCTGCATTTGAGTGATTTGTAATAGTAGGAATAACGTGATAAAAGGGTCATCATTTTCTATTTTAGAAAAATATGATATCGCTCATGGCGACGTTGGTTGTTAGTTTGTATATTTGTAGCAACTATTTAACATGACAATTTTCTATATTCTGTACTATGTTTTGTGACATGATAACGCTAGGGAATTAAACAGAACTGTACACTGATGAATCTTAGATTATCAAAATACAAGAATGATTGCAAAAACTGGTCGTGCCACACGATGTATGAACTATTCAATGTTGTATTCCGTATGATTTGGAAGAGGAAGTTTTCTTTGCGGTAAGGATCTGGCATCCTTCATTCTAAGTGCAGTTTATAAATGGCAAAATAGTTCGTAAGTGTAAGAGGTATAAAGATAGTGTTAGTTCTTTTGTTGTACATCAATTTTATTTTTGGGAAGTATCCATTTACCACATTGTATGTAATAGAAATTGGTTTGGATTATTATAAGTTGCATTGCATATGTGCATTCATTGTGGCAGGTCAATAAATTTGCTATCCATATTCCTGCTTTGTTTTTTTTTCCAAATTCTCAAGGAAAATATCCGTTAACAGAAAAAAACGTAAAGATAGTTTTGTAATGCGACATAAAACAAACGGGTCCAGTCAGAGTCGAACATATAAGGAAACAATATGATACATGAAACTATTTTATTTACATATAAAAATGCTGATCAATAAATCATATTCTTCTCTAAGAAATAAGATATGTAAAAATAAATTTCAAGATGTTTATTTTTCCTGTAGAATATTGACATTTTTGATAACTTCAATTTGGAATGAACACAATTGAAAAGAACACAAAATTGAAACTCAAAGAAGCACTACATAGAAACTAATACGCTTGTCACTTAAGTTGGTTCTATCATCAAAAAGTTGAAATATGCTGCCTTTATTGCCAAAACAAGACCAGTGCTTTCAGATGGCAAATTTTACCTGTAAGTTACCGAAACATTTTATATGGATGGATACAATGTTTGGAAAGCATGAATTATACTAGCATGGCAAAATGTATAAGACTAGAAGACGTCTGCTTTGCGTAGAATCTGCACACACGTATTTACAAGTGACGATAAATATCTCCGGGGAAGATTTTGGACCTTTACGCTTAAACGCATAAAACCTTTAAAAGGTAATTTTGTTAGTACCTTACAAAATCTCCTCAAAGTAGAAATATCCGTCACATAGCAGAAAATAAATGCTGTTTTGTTTTATTAAATATGCTTATAAAATCTTAAATAAATATGTATATAAACAATAAATATAAATGACAAATGCAATAGACTCGTTATGACAACTGATGTGTAGGAAATTTCGCAGCTTTAGGACATGTAATTCGCTCTCGTGAGATCAACACCTCTCATATTTTTCATTCATCTTCATACAGATCTTGACACCAATACATAAATGGCAGTGGGTTAGAGATTGCTTTCAGCATTAATACAATTAGATTCTATAAAATCAGTAGTTTTGATTAGCATCAGATAAATAGATATAAATGTCTCAAAGACTTGCGAATCTAAGATAAAATATATCTTTTAAGACAAAAGCACTAACAATCAGCTAAGACAAAGCACATAATTTGACGTATAAACTGTAAACTATACAAAACACAATATTTGTACCTAATAATAGCTCTTAACTGTTTCTGTTACTTAGATCTCCAACAAATAATTCTTAACCATGAATGAAATACATTTACCACGATGTTGATATTCAATCACTGATTTCCATACATTTTCTTACAAATTTCAGAATAATTTTCCTTATTACGATTCTTAACAAAAAATAAATCGACATATCAACATTGACTAAAAACAACATTTCGAGGAACAAAATATAAAGATGACCATTACTGCGTGAGCAGTAAAACAAAGAATACGCCACTCTTATCGATGACCATTACTGCGTGACCAGTAAAAACAGAACAAATATACCGCTCTTATCTTATCCTTAGTCCCACCAAACATAACCACCCATCATCTTAACACGATCCATTTACTCTGCGGCAGTTTCCGGTGCAGCCTCGCTGGTTTCCTCTTTGGCAGCTTCCTCCTCCGCTGGCTTCTCTGCTTCCTCAGCTGGTGCCTGTTCCTTGGCGTCACCATCTGTGGCGTCCTCCTTGGCCTCTTCAGTAGAAGCGGGGGTCTCTGCTTCGGCATCACCGGCACCATCCTCTGCCTCGACACGCTTGGCCGATGAGCCTACATTTGATAGAGATACAATATGACAACGGGATTGAGAGATACAATTAGATGGTGCAGCTCAGTAAAGGATAATGTCAACTCTTCATATTAAAATGTTAAGTATTCATTTTAACGGGTGGTAGTTGCGCGCAATGAATCCCATACAGATCATTGAGAAATAGCATCAGAATATAGCTCCATATAAAAAAATTTCAAAATTATCATCAGTGCTTGAAAGATACAAGTTAATCATGATCTTATTTTGAAAATGTTTAAGTTAACTATGCAACTTATAGAAACTACGTTTTAGTTACCAGGTACGGTTTAGCAAAGAATACAGGAGAATTTTACAAGCACTCACCGTTGGTGGCAGAGGTGAGTTCTGAGAAGGTATCGATGACGTTGAACTTTTGTTTATCGTCATCGGTGAGCTGTGAGCCCTCGCGAGCCACTAAACTCGTCTTCAAGCCAGCCTCGGACGCCGGTGCGGCTTCTGTAATGCAATTAAAGAAATTATTGATGGTTTTTAATTCAACAATTAACAATAAAGCAACACACCTTATAAGTTTATTAAGTGTCATGTTTTACTTACGTTGCATTGGTTCTCTTTTCCTTTATTTCGTGAACAGGGTGTCAAGCGACTGGTGACCCAAAAAATATAGGAGATGGGCGAAAATATAGGAGATTTAGACCTGAAATATGGGAGAATATAGGAGATATAGACCTGAAATATAGGAGAAATATAGGAGATTGGACCTGAAATATAGAAGAAATATAGGAGATTTGACCTAAAATATGGGAGAATATATGACATCTTAATTTGATAATCGGGTGCACCTATTCCAGAAAACAGCACTCGAGAATTGCGCCCTCGCGTTAGCACTTCTTTTTTAATGGGCACCCATGTCAATTTCTCTGCATCATTCGCCTCGGGCGCAGTCCGAATGCAACCATAAACAGGGTGACCAGTCAGTTTCTGATTCCCTAATTATTCCATCATTTCACCTGATTTTCTACCTGATCCAAGATTTAAATTGGTACTTCATAGCAAACCAGAGCAATAATTAGTTAACATCATAGCGTCCAAGACGCGAGCCAGCATTTTAAGGCAATTTTCAAATATGCGAGCGCCGAAGGCGCGAGCGATTTTTTATAAGAGAACCCATAATAATTAATAAATATTCAATATAGAAAAAAAATTTCACGGAAGTGAAAACAAAATGGAAAGAAAAACTACTAAAGACGATTTTTAGGACCACAAAAATCAACATTATATGCATTTGCATAATCAAAGAACCCTTATTTTTAGCGATTTAGATAACAAATAATTATGTGAAGACGAAAATATAGGAGAATATAGGAGATTATCCAAAAATATAGGAGAAAAGTAGGAGACCCCCAAAATATAGGAGAATATAGGAGAAAGAAGGAGCGCTTGACACCCTGCGTGAACAAACAACAAGGCATAAAGTTAAAATCTATCGTTTACTATTATTTTATTTTCCAAAGGCAGCATTATTATATACAAACCTGTAGGCTTATCTGTGAGGAATAAAATTTCTGCAGGGTCGAGGGACAATTCAGTGGCGATCTTTTTGTAACTGTCTTTCTCTTCTTTTTTACCGGTGGTGGTGTCAAAGTGACCTGAGAATAACTGCAACAAACACATTCACTTTCGTAAGTCGAAGGTCTTCAGTACCTTAAGATTTAATATTTCAAATTCAATCCTGTGATCAAAGACATGTTTTTGATGTTAATTTTGTAATCGGTCAAAGCATTATGTCGAGTGATGCTATCAAACCTTTTTTTATCAGATCAATTTTTAACATGAGGCTAATAAGCTTACATCGCCGATGTTTCCGCAGGATGAGTTGGTGAACATGAGTTTCTGAGCATCTACACTGTCGTTTGAAAATGCATACACCTTGCGCTTCTCGGAGACCCACTCCCTCACAGCCGGGGCGACATCGTCGAAAATCCTGTCAACAAGTTATTTATGCTTAGTTTATTTATATGCATTTATATTTTATTTTAACATGCACGTTTCAAAGATTTCACAATTTATCAAACTCTCGTTTCATGCTTAATCTAATTTATTTGAATATGGGGAAACGTATACTTACTTTCCTTGAATTTTCCCTGATTTGTATGCATCACGCCACATGCTGGCTTGTAGTTGAGTTAAAGCTGTGTTTGACCTGAAATAATAAACAAAATTTCAATCAAGGTTAGTTTACTTTAGGCAATTAAATCATTTTCCAGACTCATCAGATATAATAAAATTTGTAATTTGTCACGCAGGTAGTTTTCAGGTAATACTTAAAATTATCTTTATTATGGTCAATACGAAGCTGTATTTGTTTTTCCTAAAAAATAACCCTTTAGAAATCCTTTATAAATGCTGTAGACATCCTTTATTGGTCATTTATTGTGATCACATACACCCATAACCGGAAGAATTAACATTACCTGTTGGATTCCATTTGCCAGCCAACGCTTGCAACGAGTGATGCGATCACGGCATCTTTGTCATTTCCCTCTGCAATGGCAACGGCTCCTTCGACACCCGCTTCTTGATCAGCGGCAGCCTTTAAATGAAAAGAGGCGCGTTTAAAATATTAGGTTTAATTCTTTAAATAGTGTATCGAAATCGTAACTGATGTCAGTGTTTATTAGTATTAGTGTTAACTCGATTCAATAATACGGTTCCACAGAAAATGCGTTAATTTCTATCATTTCCATTCACAAAAGTGGTTTGTCAATATAATATATTTAAGCTCAGTCAATGTCAATATGATGAACAAATATTACCTGATCTCGAAGAGCCTGCACTTTGGATTTGCATTCATCTTCATCCCATTGATCGTTCAAATATGACTGCACATTTTCTTTGACGTATGGCAGTAAAACATCCTGAAATAGAAGTAAATTGTTTGAAAAGTGTCATACATCTAGCTCATAGTTAAATGTTCTTTTCATTACTGTGTCTAATAATATTTCTGATATACATGAAAGCGTTTGTCTTATATGAACTGTCCCAAAGGGCCAGATTCAAAAGGCCCATAAGGGTTGGGTTTTATGGTTGGTATACCACGTATTATCGCCCACCTTTCTACACTTCTGTAATTTTAATCCAAATGACATAACAAGTAACATGCCTTGCAGAGAATATGAAAACCGTCGGTCCGTCACCGACAAATATTCGGCCGGACCGACACTTTTTTAAACTTGTCGGTCCGGCTGACCGATAAAAAATTGCCGATTATTTTAGGTGATTTTATGCCGGACCGATAAAAAAATTGGCCGGACCGACAAAATATAGGACATGTCGGTCCGGTGGACCGACAAAAATTTGATAGTTTTCACATTCTCTGGCCTTGCATTTTATCATACGGATCCCAGCCGGTATCCACATTGGGTTTTAACATTAATGTTAGACATGATTTCATTTAAAAAGTTAAACATGATTTTATTTAAGAGCTTTAAGGTGTTCTTGATCATAGTCTATTAATTCGAAAGCTCGAACATTATGGAATACGAGGAAAAGCCAATGACTGGTTAAGAAGCTATCTTCAAGGTAGAGAACAATTTGTTCAGGTCGATGAACACCGATCTAATCTTCTTGATATTACGTGCGGTGTACCACAAGGGTCTGTTCTTGGACAAAAGCTATTTATTATGTATATTAATGATATTTGTAATGTTTCAAAGCTACTTAAGTTTATTTTATTTGCAGACGATACCAACATTTTTAATAAAGGCGATGATTTACACGTACTCTGTAAAGAAATAAGTAGTGAACTCGATAAATTAAATGTTTGGTTTAATGTTAATAAGTTGTCTTTAAATGTGTTAAAAACGAATTTTATTGTTTTTGGAAAAAATATTAATAAGAGTGCTTCTTTAACAATTAATGGTAAAGCAATTGAACAGGTTCAGGTTACTAAATTTTTAGGTGTATTGATAGATAGTAAAATTTCTTGGGTTCCTCAAATATTAAATGTTAAAA